>VXBU01006360.1:336721-400807 GCA_013400315.1 Bombycilla garrulus
AGCATCAAGGGGACAGCACCGCACCGCAGGGACCGGACAGCACCGCAGGGACAGCACCGCACCGAGGGGACAGCACCCCACCGAGGGGACAGAACCGCCGCGACACCAGCGCCATGATACCACCGAAGGGACAGCCCTCTGCGCGCACTGGGGCACAAATTACAGACGGTCCGGTTTCAGGGGCTAGAGAGTGTGCGAAATAGAAAATTATTTGTATCGCAAACTGTACGTGAGATTAAATCTCAACAATGCAGGTCCCACTTCATTCGCCCTGAATTAGTAACCAAAACAATGACCCCCGGGGTTTCTTTTTTCACAGCGGTGCCGAGGATTCCATCCTATTTATTTGAATAGCCTGATGCCAGTGGGAAAGGCAGGAGCCGCCTTTGCCAGCCAGCCGGCAGCTCCGCAGCCCGGCCCTGCCCGAGAGGGAGCGGCTCCGGCTCGGAAATGAGCCCCGTGCGAGGATCCCCGGGCTGGGCGCTGAGCGGCCCCTGCTCGCCTCTGCCCCGCTGCCAAGGCGCAGTTACCTACAAGCTCTGGGCCAGTGCTCGCCGCCGGCTGTAGCCGAGCTCTGGCACTAAGGACCCTGTCCGACCGGGCAGCCAAAGGCACGAACAAACGCCGCCTGCTCTCCCGCGCCTGGAGATGCAGCGGTGTCGGTGGTCCATGTAGCCCTGTCACAGCTATAGATCAGGATCTTTAATCCCCTTAAGGCTCATAACAGAGTGGAAGCTCAAAACATAACTTATCCCTGACTGAAGGGCCGCTGCCCCTCCACAGACTGACCACCACGGAGCCATTTCTGTGTAACCAAAGATGGCCTGGTTAACTAGAGTACAATTAATGATGTACATGTCATCAAGGACGCAAACAGCATTAGAACAGTTCCTTATCTTAACCATTGCAAATGTTTCCCAGGACATGCGTTTTAAATAAAAGGTGAAGACAAAACCACTTCCAAAACACAATGTGGAAAAAACATTGTCTCACAATATGGAAAATCTATTGTGACACTCTCACAGAGATGGTTTTAAAAACAGAATTACAAAACAAATTATATTAAAACAAAGGATAGGCAATCCTAAATAGCCAATCCTAAATCCCAATCCAGAAATATTCAGTGGAAGAAATAAATTCACAGGATTACAAACTTAAACCAACAAAGGAGATTTTTTTTTCCTCTTCATTTAATAAGGTATTGATGAAAACACTTTGCATCCCTTTCTAGACATTTCTTACTTTCCTGCCTTTTTAAACTGAGATTATGTTTTTCTTTCTCTAGATATTTTTCTTCACCATTTTTAAGATGAGAAAAAGTTTCAACAGGTCAGCATACCTTCACTGAAGTTTTTACTTTTCCTGTTTAAAGTTCCAATCCACACAGCATGGCACTACAATGAAAATACTTTTAAATCTACCGAGCTTATACTTTGGTAGAAATTAACAGGAAATTAAAACAAGGTATTTTCCATCAAAACTTATAGGAAGTTGAAAATTCATAGCTGGCTACATTGAATCCAAAAATTACTGTACAATTCCTCAGAGAGAATAAAAAGGAACAGAACAAAAGAAAAAAAAAAAAAAAAAAAAAAAAAAAAAAAAAAAAAAAGAAAAGGCACATCAATATAATCCAGTCTCTGTCTTTAGACCAGCTGGTTTAGTTTTGCAAATACAGTTTTGCACTGTGCTAGCAAGCTAGACATAAAGACTTGAGCTCCTACGGCATAAAGTTATTCTTAGTCTACAGTGCTTAGTAGAGAAACAAATGTTTCTGGTTTTTACTGGATGATTTGTAGCTGCTTCTGTAGCAAGGTTTGCAGATAATGATAAAGCCATACCCCACATGGGAAATTTTTAAATGTTGACCTTTAAAACCTTCAGCTTTCCATTTTGTTTCATGACAATTTTACAAATTCTCCAAGAGGGACGAAGAAAGTCTTGATCACACACCCCTGAAAAAAAACTAAAGCAAAAATGGCTTCATTTGAAATTTGGCACATACAAAGCTGAGGTTTTTTGTGGTCTATGTTCTCTGGATGGATAAGAATGAAAAATACAGACAATTCTAAGTATTGGGGGGTAAGCTTAACTCAGTGTGTCTGCTAAATTATCTTACAGAATGAAAATATACTTAATTCAATTGTTCCACACAATTAAGGAATTCATTAATTAACTGAAATATTAAACATAAATTTGATGGAATTTGACAAAATATCTTGAGAGTTCCTTATCCATGACCAGAAATCTCAAAGTTTTTGAATCACAAGAATGAGAATTCACTTGCTGAGTCATGCAAAGGCATGCTCACAGGCCAAAGGCATGCATGGACATCAGGCTGAGGAAGGATGTGCTGGGAAATGTGCCTCCTATCCTTGTTCTGTTAAACACAAGGGCACACAGAAGATACAGATGCCCCACCCGCTGCTCAGGGCTGCAGGGCTCTCTACACCCAGCACAGCTGCACGAAGGATCTTGGTTTAGGCAGCCTGGTTTTGTCTGGCATGTGGGATAAAAGAGCAGGAGAGCAGCTGTGGTGCTGTGCCACCAGCACAAGAAACCTGTGGGCACGGGGGCGAGGCCTGCAGAGGTGGACAGATGAGCAGCTCTCACATTTAATAGGACTGTGTGTGTTCTATCCCAAATGTACGCCACGAACATGGAATACTTTTAATGAACACAGAAAAGGTAGTCTTTGGCAACCAGGCAGTTTGTGCCTGACTCCATCCCTTCCTCCTGTTTGATGGATTCTGTTTAGGCATTCCTCCCTAATCAGGATGACTGTTCAGCACACACCCCACTACTGCCTCTTGGCGTGGCCCAGGATTTCCTCGCTCACTGTATTTTTTTACCTTCCACAGTCCCCTCCTATGCTTTCCGTCAGAATTTCAGAAACTCACCCCATCTCTGGCCAAAGACCATCCATCCTCTTTTAGAGATATATCTCCATTAACTTTCCACTTCCTAGTTTGCAGTAACAGACCTGGCAATGATGTTAATGCTGTCGAATAAGTCAATAAAATACATTTTGATATCTGCTGGTCATAGCTACACTCCTGAATTTGGTGGCACAGCCAATGCTTCTGGTTTAAAAGGACAAAGTAGAGCCCAGGAGAAATATTATGGGCTGCCAGCAAAATAACAAGTTGACCTAACTAAAAAAAACTTCTGGCAACAACTAGAAAGCTAATGATAACTACCTAAGTGCTTATGAGACTAAAGAAAGGCTCCAGCTCCTGATGATATCTTTGCATATTCTCATGCTTGTCAGGGATGTTGCTCAGACATCTTCTCATTGGGTTGCAATTTTCTGAGCAGCCCACAACTAAGACCTCCCAGAAAAGCTTTACTCTCCCAGTCATGAATAAAATAAGTTGGCTATTAAGTGAGTCACTTAAAACTATGCAAAAATGCCTCTCAGCTAGGTTAACACCACTTCTTGCACGAGAACTTTTAAAGCTTCCTAACTCCATTTCAGTGGTTTAATTTTACTTTTACATTGCAAGCTCTTTTTTTTTTTTTTTTTTTTGGTCAGATAGAAAAGTAAATTGTTCTGGTGTTCAATAATTTTAGCACTTCAAATGATCTCATTTAGACTTTGAAGTTCAGCTTTCATTAATTGAATGGAATGGGAAAAGAGGAAGTTTCTATCTCAGCTGCACCTATCATTTTACAAGTCCAGCTTTTATTAGACCACATTTAGAATGAAAGTATACTAAAGCCCAGTTCTGTAGATTTGAGCTTTAGTCCAAAAGCACATTTAGGGTTACCAGAAAACAGAATATAGAAATAAACAACTTTTTTTTTTTTTTTTACTGTTGTTACACTAAAAGCAGCAGTATTTTAGATGGCTTTAGTAGATTTTTGATATGGATTCCTTTACATGAGGAATTTGAATATACACACTTAAGGAAGTGCATGTACCAAAATTAATATTGCCAAAATTATGCCATAAAACAGAGGAAGCAACTGCATCCAACTAGCATTATTATGAAAAGTTTTACGGTACTAATCCTAGATCAAATTTTGGGTTTCCATTTTGAGGAAAAACAACCCAAAGATTTATTGTGCCTATCTGGCATGGGTAGCAAATTAATTTCAATACTTTTTGGCTTGTAATTTCAAGCTATGCAATTTTAACACCGGTCAATTTATTAGTCTCACATTTTCATTTTACATGTAGGCTGACTTATACTTAAGACAGTTGTGGTCATTGCATTTCTAAAAGTACAAAGCCCTTTCAATGACCTAAAATAAGATTAAAATCAGAACAAAAGCAACACTCCAAATGATTAAATGGAAACATATTAAAATTATCTACTACCATGATAGCTAAGTCTGATGGTAGGAGGGTCTGCTCTGTTCCAAAGCCTCAGTGTGGAAGCACCAGACAACAGTGGTTGTTGAATCACCACCCCAGACCTTTTTTTCTTTCTACCTTCTCTTTTATTACACAAAGGGAGTTCTCTTCTTAAAAGAATTTGTTATGAGGCTGTGTGCTTAAAAATGAATGCCCAATTTTGTTGCAAGCAGACAGTGTTGTAAAGTTTGTTCCCAATTTACAAAAAGACTGAGCTCACAGAGGTGTCTGTGTACAAGGATGGGCTGGCTCTTAGGGCACTTCTATCACAGAATACATTAAGAAAACCCTTTGTCTAACCACAAAAGGACTTGCATATTAGTCTCAGGAGGAATACATTCCTGCCCATGGACTTTACTTTCAAAAGGATAAAAGTGTGCTTTCTTCATAGGCAAAGGTAAGTCAAAGAAATCCAGGTACTCAAGAGGATGAGGCTGCAACAAACTGCCACGGTCAATTTAATTGGAGGTAGAGCCAGAGGCAACAATAAAACCATTAGCAATACAGATGTTAGGGATCCCCAAGGAACCAAGATGTCACAATGGAAAATATTCTTTGTGTGATATTGTCAAGATTCTGTGACAGGCAGTGACCTCAGAGAAACACAAAACTGACCAAACACATCAGTAGGATGGAAATACTTAACATGCGGTTCAGGGTATAGTCACAAACAATTCAGAAATAGAACTTGGAGGCTTTCTCCTAAAGAAGTACAGTAACCCCAGTTTATGAGAACGTGTGCCTTAAATGCTCCCTCCAAACTGAGTAAAGATAAAGATCAAATACTTTTCTTAGTGGACATCCATGGAAAGACATAACAACTTCCACTATGCACTGTCTAGTTAAGTATTTCAAAGACTGTTAAATTATACAAATCTTTCACGAGTGCCCCCTCTAGGCTTTATGTCCAACTACCACACGCAAAAATTATTATTAAATGCGTTTTCCCTAATGGGCATCTATTGAATAGGCCATGCATTATATGGTTGTGGAACTTTCTGCTCCATAACCACAGGAGGGTCATTGGCTCATTACTTTTCCTGGGTTTTGAGTCCAAGCTATTTTCCATACTGTATTCTGACTAGGGCAGGAACAACAAAAAATACTTTTCATTTCTCAGTTTCCTAAAGCCTTCCAGGTAAAAGAGCCAGAACCATAAAGGCAGCATTTACTTTAAAAGCATAAAAAGTGAAGAAAACCATGTGAAGTGTTACTTTTTAATCCCTTATAAACAGCTATATTTGACGACAGGGCATCCAATTGTGCAATAAAAAGTTCACTGCCCCAGTTGACTTTGTTTCTGCTTATAGACAAAAAACAGGTTAGGATAACCTGAATATTAAAAATCACTCTTTAATGTATCTCTATAGATACTTAAACTTTTCCATGATGCTAGAAACATAATTCTTTCTTTACCTATGCTTTGTCTTACCTTTGGCTCAAGGTGAAGATCCACTTTCTCTTTAAAAGTACTATCACAGAGCCTTCACTGCTGTTTGAAACTTGTAAGATCTAAAAAAGGAATATTCTCAGTACCAGCAGATTTACCATGGAGTAAAGATAGATATAGGAAAACTAAGCCAAATGCTTCCTGAAGCCTGTTCCTGAGAGGTATATTCTTAGATTAGCAGAGAAGCTTCCAATAGCACTGGTAACATTTTCCCCACCCTTTTTAAGGATCAGTGAACACCCAGAACCACAGAAACAAAACCCATGGGCTGGAAGGACAGACACATAGCCCTGAGGTCAAAAGAGCCGTACACAGAAATGCAATAAAGCAGCAGAAGAAAAGCCAGTGTCATTGTGACTTTGCATGGGTTGAAGAGCAGGGGGGACTGGCAGAGAGAATGAAGCAGAAAGACAAGAACATCTGATGCTTCCATCATTTAAAGAACCCTCTGGTATGAACTGAACAGTATGGACTGGTTGCAAACCTCCAGAGATGCCATCTGCTCTGATGGCAATGGCTGCCGGCCTCTCCCCATGCTGATGTGGCCATGCGTCCCACCTGAGATGTAATGTTAACAGGAACAGAGCCAGACAAGGCTTTAGGTGTCCTGCATTCATTGAGGTGAGGATTGAGGTCAGGCTGGGAAAATATGGGTGCTGAAACGCTAAAGCAGGGCGAGGTTCAACGTACTCCCCAGGGATTCAGTGCGTAGATGAGCACATCCTTCTCGGTATGGAAGAATCTTACATATGCATTCACATTCTGGATGACAGACAGTAATTCTGTTTATCTGCCTCCCAAGTTATCATGCCCACTGCTTTGAATTCCGGTTATTTTCAAGGTGGGGCAGGGGGCGTGAGCCCTCTGGTGGAGGCAGTGCGTGCGGCCTGCCAGCGCTGCTGAGCCGCCGGGAAGAGCGGGAGGGACACTGAGCAAAACACATCCGTGCACACAGAAAAGCTTCACCCCCACTGGCTTATGCAGGCGCACAGGTATCGGCTCAAGAAGCAAATACTTTCCACTATTCTAATCAGCACTGGCTTTTATCAGAAAACTTCTACAGTGTGGATCTGTATTAAAATGTTTCTAGCATTCAACTCCTTCAGCATTCTGAGTCTGGGTGAAATTGTTGGGATTGACTGGAAAAAGGTTCCTGGGGAAACAATACTGAAACTATGGAGTGAACAGTATAAGCAGCAGAAAGGAGAAACCCACGAGTTGAAGGATACCAAGCGCCCTGAAAATGAGACGGAAACAGAATGAGCAGACTCATATAGGAAAAAGAAAAGATAGCTATTTATGGTTAGTTTAAAAAAAAAAAAAAAAAAGAAAAAAGAAAGCGTGACTTTCTTTTGGCCTTTGGCAATAAAACAGGCAGGCAGAAGCTCTGAGAGTTAATGGTGGAACAGTTAGAAGTCATGATATTGAGTGATCTGACTAATTTACAAATTTCTGGAGGATCATACAAGTCTGGTCTTTGAAGTTCATCATACTACTAGGATTGACATATAGTTTCTGAAAATATATTTCTTTACAAAGAGCAATGTCTTTTATTGGTCATGTCTCACAGAAACTCTCCCTGCTTTTAAAATAACTTTTTTCTGAGTCATTTATTTTCTACTTTTTTCCAGCAGCTAGGAAACAAAGCATCTAATGCAGGATAAGTTTTGTCTCACGTATCACAGCATTAAATATACTAAACTAAAGCCTTTTTAGAGGATACCTTTTATGTGACCCTAAGTCAAAGACTTACCACATCTAGAGATCAGCTAAGACATGTGAATGTTTTTAGGTCACACATTCTTGTTTCACTCAGTAAACCAGGAAGCAAGAATGCCTCCAGAAATTTGTAGCCAAGGATGTATCAAGAAAAGGATGAGAACAACAAATAAATCTGCTTGAGCCACAAAAGATGATGCCAGTAATTCCCAGAAACAGGGACTTCAGCTCTGCAGCAGCAGCAGCTGGAAGGAATATCTGGATTCTGAAGGGACTGTGAGCACAGCACAGGAGAGGTGCCTGTCTTTGGTTAAAATGCCAGACACCAAAATGAGATGTTATGTACTGTATAAAGGATAGTGGCACAAAGCTGTAGCAAATTCACATCCAGTTCACAGTCCTAATATTTTTTTTTTTTTTTGTGTACTCTAAACTGTAAAGAAAGTGTTGAAGTTAGTTCAGGACCTCTTGTTCAAAAGTAAAAATTTATAATTTATTCTACAGGTAAACCTAAAATCAAGTCTCCTGATAAGCACTATTCCCTTTATTTCAATGTGAAACATTGGTTATTCAGCAGCCCTGATCTAAACTCTAAGGATAACAGAAGTCTCTAATTAAGATCTGAATTTTCAGCAAATTTGGGTCTTAGTCTGATGCGCTTTGTCTAAAAGGACTGCCAATATAACTGTGGATGTTGAAGCAACTTACAGTGATGTAAGGGTACTCGGAAGTACTGCATCTCCTCTTCATGTAATTATTTTAAATGTTGTGTTGACAACATAATTTATTTTCAGATTTTTTACAGCTAATGTATGTATTGATTATGAGATGAACTGCATCCGGAAGACAAACTAATCTCCATTTACAACTTTTTCCATATTAGGTCCTTTATGTATTAGATTAATATAAAGCTCTACTCTGCTCTGAAAAATTGGCAGTTATGGATGACCATCATTCCTTGGTTTGCATACCCTGAGTGTTTGGGCTTCAGAGAGTGCGCTGGGGGTGGAACGCCCTTGTGCAGCTGCTATTTCCAGCCGATGGTCAGCTGCTCCCTTGCACGTGAGTTGGGCACCGGAGGACACTCGACCGGAGCCGTGCTGCCACCTCCCCTAACTGGTCCCAAACTTTCTGTCCTCTTTGGTCTCATAGCTGCTAGAAATGAACCTCATTCCCCCAGAATTTAGTTCCTTGAAAGGTACACATGATATGAACCCACCATGTTTGTTGTGCTTGTAGCCTGAGCTCTGAGTGGAATAGCGTCAATTAAAAAATCCTTTGTGAATTTCCAAAAATGCTACATATTCCCAAACAGAGAATAAATCACATTAAAAGAACGAAATTAGCCAGATCTTATACCCTTACACCATAGCACAAAATTAATTCCATGGGATTTTTAGTGCCTTTTGAATAAAAGTTATTTTTGTTATTTTTACACAAAATTTTCAGTAAGTTAGCCAGTAAGTGACAGATAAAGAAAGAAAGCCACTATATCTTGACCTGATAAAAAGCTAGGGCAAACACTGTTTATTTAGATAATATTACTCCAGTTCTGTATTTCAACATAAAATTTGTTTGTCTTATGATTTTTTATTCTCTAACAACCACGTTGGTCAAGTTGTGCAGAGCTCATTCATTCGAGAAAGAAATAACATAGCTGTAAAAGAAGTGCAGTAACCACTTGTGGCCTCAAGAGGGTAATATATCACCACGTCTGAAAAGTTATCGAAAAAAAGGAAAAAATCATTTTTTACTGAAATAGAACAGACGCTGTTTGCTTGTGGGCAAGTGCTAAATACATTGACCTCTGCCGTATCACTGACATGACTTAAGTTATAATGACCACCATTCTTTCTCAAAATCAGAACGTTTAATTCAGCATTTCCTATTTTTCAAGGCTAATTGGTTAGAAGAGGTTAAGTCTGTCACCTCACAAGAGATATTGTAATTCTTTGACCCATGAACTTGTTTTGCAGCTAAGATTTCTGAATTTAAAGAAAGGGAAACGGTGATTGCCACTCTTCGCTAAATATGGCAACAGTGAGAAGAGATTAAGATTCACCACCTCTTCTCTTTATTCCATTATTATTCCTCTAGTTTCCTCATTTAGCCTCCTGTTATGCACTCGGTTCCTGTTCACCTGCAGTCTCCAAAGAAATCCTGTCACTATTAGTTCCTCCATTAACTTCTTTTCATTTGCTTCCTAATTCATCAACTTCCCATTTTAGAAAGCTTCTTTTTTTAGTGGTCTCTAGAGGGCCTTCTTCTACACCCTCTTTAGACCCTAATTCATTTTTTATCCTCAGATTTGGACATATTTACAGAACAAAATTAGAAAGCAATCTAGGGACTTGTTTCTGTCTTCTCTATTTTAATTGTGAAAGCTTTTCTGTTTTTAACGCGTTCACGTTTTTTCCCCCTGGTTTTCTCTACCTCAAAGAAGCTGCAAGAGATTTGCACTGCAACAATACGTGACCCTAGTCTGGACTTAACAGAGACATTTTTAAATTAGCTGCAATAGTTCTCTTGCAGCTAATGGTGCACCAGATGATTTTTAATTGCCCTGGGTGTTTTTAGTCTTATATAGCTCAGTGAGGAAACATTCATGTAGTCACATGCTGGCACCAGCAGAGCAAAAGCACTTAGTAATATTAAGTTACTGTCTGTCTGCCTGGTGGTTCTCCCAGTGTTAGCCTGGAGAGACTCCAAACACTGGCCAAAGGAAACCAGAAGCAAATCTAGCTCTCATTTGAGAAAACCTTACTTGACCTGAATGTACGTCAGTGATCAAAATAATTCTTTATTAACAATTTAGGAAAATTCAGATACAACTCCAGTTTGATTCATGAATACCTCAGCTGCTTGTGAGGTTTACCTCTGCTCCAAAACCTGAAGCAAAGACAAGCAAACAATTTTTTGCCCTTTTGGTTACTTTCAAAATAAATGAAGAGAAACTGCATAAGCAGACAGACAGTCTGAAACAAGTCCCTGAGAAACAGTTTCCAGACCATATTTACCACAAATTATATTCACTATGATGCCTAATGATGACAACTATGATTTGAGAGTCAGCATGATTTAATGGTTCATTCCTGATCATAAGATACTGGAAAGGACGAAGGAAAGAAAACTAGCTGCTGTCAAAATATATAAAGATACACAAGAAGAAAAAGATATTAAGAGATTTTGAGAAGTTATGCAATAATCTTATATAAGTGGATTTGATCCTTCCTTTCAGGTTAATCCTCTCAAGACCCTTGCTCATTTTTCTTGCTCTGACTCATCTCCAGCACGTACACATTTTAAGGCAATGATGCGTTAGCAGTAGATAGACTGGAATTTGATTTAGGTGAAAATTAGTAGCAATGTATTATTTAAAAAATTAAATATTTAGAGTAGAACATGGTGATTTGGTTATACTGTATCTTTCTGGATTATCCTGTACTTCCTCACAGAAGATACATAAAACATGAGTCGCCCAGGGACTAAGTATATTACGTAACAGAACAACTAGACCTTAAAACATTGTGAAAAGCATATCCCTATGAATGTAAAATGCAGTGAGCATTCTGTCTCCCTCCTTTGTATTTACCATTTTTAAGGGACTATAAGTAACCATCATTTCAAATGTCATACTTTTCTGTTTAATGATGGAGGCACTTCAAGGAGCCATAAAATCAGTACAGTAATTAACAGGACAGATCTGAAGTTACCTAAATCCTTCACAATTAATCAACCTTCTCCTCAGAACGTATAAGACAGCAGCTGCAGATGATTCAATCCTAAATAACAGCAGATCCTTCTTAAACCACCACACTCACTGAGGTAAATTCCCAATAGCAATTTGACTCTGTGTTTCAAGCTTCCAAAGCTACTTCAGTGGTTTCTGATTGTTTCTCTGGCTTCATAATAAACTGAATGCACCAAACAATCACAGAATCAGAGTCTCTGCACTGATAGAAACAAGCGCGTCATAAGATCAACTGGAAGTCATCAATGATTCGTTGTCCAAATTACAGCTGTGTCCCTTTTGAATCTGGAGCCCCTGTTGGCTATCCAGGTACGTCACCTGGCACCCACTGCTCACCTTCCTGCCTGTCCTTGCCTGCAGTGAGAGCAACAAGTCCACCTCTCACGGCCTTACTCTTCTGTCTCTCCACCTTCAACTCTTCTACACCCTTTAGCCTAATACAGAGATCCAGAGATCCTCCACCAATATCAAGAAAGTTTCCAGTTCACAAATGAACAGTGTGGATGGCTCTGGTTCTGGCTTGTGGCTCTGCTGTGGTACAGATGATTAAGACATGACTCTAGGTCATAAAGCCAGTGGTCACATTAAGCTGATCTGAGTGACTGCGTAAGAATGGAAATGGAGGGAGGGCTGACAAACATTTATGCAAAAGCAGCTGCTCCTTGGCTCAGCTAAGCTCTTCATCTAACTATGTACACAAAAGGACAGAATTATGAGGCTTTTTGCAGCCAAAAGTCTCATGTCATATGTGAGCCAAACATTGGATGTAGGTATATCCACTACCACCAGTTCTAAATGCTAGTGAAGACATACCCTCAAAGCAACGCCATTAAAACTATTTGGGAGAAGATTTCTTTCTATTTCTTTCTCTCCCTCTCTCTTCTCCTCCCTTCCCTTCCCCCCACCACAAATTATTTGGAATGACTTGCCAAATCTTGAATGTAGAAAATCCCTGATCTAAAAGTACTCACTGCCAAATCATTCTGAGGTCTTTACACTGGAAAACTTTAACCATTCTGAACAAGCATATGCATCACAATAGATTTTTTTCATTAAGGAAGCATAATTCCTGCAGTCAGTTGTAGGTTTAAAATCGCAGAATTCACACAGCTTAGATAGAAGCTGCCATTTTTGGAAAAATTGCTGGTTTCAAACTCGCTCAAACTATTTCTGGTAAAACAAATGCCAAAGAAAAGTGAATGTACTTGGACGAGCTGTTTAAAATTGAAGCAAACTGTTAGGAATGAAGTGTTTTAGAGGAACAGAAGGCTCACTGTATTTCAGTATCTTCTAGTAAAGCTCTATTTGTCTGCCTAAAAGTGATAGTTCCATATGTATACTACATTATTGCTTAATAATGGTTTAACCAGCTTGAAAGCTGAGGGATGGGCTTTTGAAGCAAGGGAGCATCATCAGACTCAAAACAGCAAAGCACAAACTTGTCTCTCAGTACAAAATGTGAAGTGACATTTTCAATTATGCTGCACCAAGCAGCAAGACTGCTGAGAAAACTGCACAGCTGCCAAGGAATTTCTGGATCTGATACCTCTTTCACTTACTGTTTTTTATAAACTAGTCATCAACCAAAAGCAATACTTCAATCTAAATTGTAGGAAGGAGTGTAAGTAAGATTCAGAAATGAACAGATTTTGGCAAGCACACTATTTGTTAGGAAAACTATGAAATCCATTTATTTTAAAAGAGCAAATATTAAAAGCACTAAGTTATTGAAAGCAAGAGATATAAGGGGAGCACTACAACACTTTAAAAATCCTTTATCTGGTAATTCAAAAAAGTCATGTCTCTGTCACATTGATTATGTTTGCTTTTTTACTCCTGTTCTGACATTACTGATTTTGGTTCCATGTTTTCCTTTGTTACCAAGCTTCATCAGAGTTATCAGTTCCTATTAGTTTTTCCCAACCTTAGCCCCACAGCTCAAACTGCATTTGACCTCTGTGCAAGCTTTTCCCTCTAATGATGAAAATCACCTCCAAGCACAAGTAAACTTCCCCTCAAGCAATCCAGCTTCTACCTTAGCTATACTGGTGTGTTTTCAGTCCACTCCCTGTCCAGAAGCAGCTCTGTCCCCTTTCAATCTAAACAAATGATTTCCCCTTTGTGTCAGCTCTCCCACCATTTTCTAACAAACTGGCTCTCCACTACTCCAATGGACTTCCAGCCACATCTCCAAAACAAAACATCTCTTTGGACTCTACCAAGCCCATTAAGCACTTGCAGAAGTGTAATTTAGTTACTTTTTTTGTGTCTATTCTCTAAAACTGAAAATCTTTGCCACCTCAACAGACCAGCTATTTGTCACAGTAGCAGTTTTAGGTATGATATTGCAGTCTCCTCTGCAGGCTGCACTGGTCCTTAGTTCCTCCTTAACAGGAAAGTTATTCCCATTACTCCAGTTTAAAACAAGGCTCTTAGATCTCTGCTCTCCTGGAGCATCCTGGGTTCAGCTGTGATAAATGGTTACAGAAGGGTGAGGGGTTCCCTGGAAGGCAGTAGAATTTTTGTCCATCTCTTTGCTGTAGGATCCCTGGGCCATGCTGTAACTGACAGCTGCAAACCTCGTAGAGCAGCATTGTTTTATCTCCTTATCACATCAACAGGGTGGGCAGCCAAGACTGACTGGGCTACACAGACAAAATATAGAGACAAGGGAGTTCAGGACAAGTTTATGAAATGTGATGAGCTGAAAATATGGAATCAATAGATATCAAATTGCTTCTTGAAGAGGAAATTCAGCTGCCTCTTGCAGAAATGGAGCCTGTGGTACAGCAAGCTATAAATCTATACAACAGCAACAACAACAATAACAAAAAATCAGCAGTTTGCTCCATACAATTAACCCTGAGGCCTACAAAGCAAACACATCTTCACTTACATGAAGCATCTTGCAAATGGTTACATTTCTAACCTTTTCAGTAGCCCCCTCAAAAAAAAGCAGATGGAATTATCAATGACCACACATTACAGCACAAGGATATATACTGATATAGTCAATTTAGTGTCAATTTTTGGAGAAAGAGATAAAACTGCCTGAACAAGGTTACTTTACTGTTTTTATATTTTATTCATATAAAATTATTGAAAATATAATTCCATTAGATCAGTCCAAAATAATTTTTTTGCTCCTAGTTTTGCACACAAAAGTGATGGAAAACTCAATTATCAATATGATTTTAAGGAAAACTTAGCTTTCTCATAGAAAGAAAACCTTAAAGCATTCTGAAACTGATACTCTGAAGTCCTAGTGTTACATATGAGAAGTGGCAATCAGCCAAATTCTTATAGCAAAGAACTCTTGGTGTTATCTGTGAGAATGCTGCTGATGTATATCTGCTCCCCTTTTAGCCAGTGTAACAGAAACTACAGAGCTTAATCTGCATTCAAAAATTCATTTGGGGCAGCTTCTAAAAGCTGAACTAAAACAATGAGAGGAACTTTCAGAGTTTGCTATCACTCATTTTCACATTTAACTCCAAAAAGTAATTTCTGAAACATAAAAGAAACAGCCACGTAATTAGTTTTAAGCCCCAGAATGAAGGTGCCCATTACTAAGGGCACAAGAAAGATGTGCCAAAGGGTTACCTGCAGTGCAAGACAAAATATGACAAGCAAGAAAGTGCCCCCGTGTTACAGCAAATGGGGCACTCGAGCAGAGTTCTATCTGTACACAGACAGGAATATTAATGTCCATGCAAGGACATCAACATAATAAGTATGAAAAATAACAATTTATCCGTTTCTGCCCATGAGAATCATTTCTGTGACTAAGAAATAATTACAATTTCCTATAAATGCTTCAGCATCTTTTCAACAAATTGCTTTCTATGAAGATACTACCAGATTTATACTAATTTCAAATTATTCGCATAATAACCACAATAAAATATCAACATTTCCTTGTTTCTCCTATTACCTAGCTAAGACATTACTTTCAATGATTTTGAGTCTGCCACTTGTTTCTAAGTTGTAATAATCACAAAATTAAAGACTAAGTTATTTTAGTTTTGTTTACAAACTTAAGAAATTAAATAAATACATAATGCTAGATTTCTAATGGGAATAAGCATGCTTCTTCTGTCCTTAAAATGAAGTTCACCTTTCAGATTTGACTTCTTCAGCACAAAACTGCTGCTAACAAAAGCAGCATTGAATTATTGCTATATATTTGTGAAATTAGAAAACTCCTTTTTGAGTGGGATACATCTTCTTAAATAACAGAATTAACACAATACAATAATTGAAAAAAGCAATTACACTTTTTTGATTCTTGTCTTAGGGAACTATGAAGCAGGAGATCTAGTAAAAGAAAACTTAATTGTGATACAGGTATGGTATTTCTACTTGGATTCCTTTTTGTTCACGATATTTCATAACATAACAAGGGAGGAACTTTCTTATTTCTTATGTCAAATTAAAGTATCTCAGCAAGGCGTCACATTGTCACTGAGGCAGGATTTATCATGGTTAGAGCTTTTGAAAAAGTGAAAAGTTGGTTTATAACTAGTCTTACAAACAGAAGATTTAATAACTAGCAACAACAGAAAAACTGGGTTAAATAAGGAGCTTGGGGAAAACTTATATTTCTTTAAAATAGTATAATTTTTCTTAAGTATTTAAAAAATTTTTCACCTGATTATTTTTATTCACTATTCAGGAAGCACATTTAGTGAAATATGAAGCTTACTTATGTGCTGCTTTAAGCTGATGGAATACTGAGCTCTCTCTTCCTAGCAGCCCTCTTTGCATCTGATCTCCTTTTTTGTTTAAAGCCCTTCTTTTACTATGAGCCAAACATACTTCATAAGATTATTTTCAAACTCCACATTAACATTTTCCAAACATTTATCACAACCATAAACACTGAGAAATTGTAGGAAGTGCAGTGTCAGCAGCAGTCAAGTTCCTCAAGGACAAGAGCAGCAGCTGGAGTCTCTAGCTAGAAGGGTTTACTCTGGCCACAGAACAGCTAACTACTTTTAATTGCTCACGAGCTCAATCCACTCTCCAGAGGAGGTGAGGAAAGGATGGAGAGGAAAAGGGTGATTACAGCTGCAGCCAGTTGTTACAGCTGATTCTCACTCCTCCATTCTGGTAGGACTAAACTGCAGCTGCAAGGAATCACACAAAGACAGATGGCCCCTCAAAAGAGAATTACCTTTTCCAAAGGTTTGATAAAAATAAATATGATGATTTGAGAGTATGATACAAGAAGTTTCTCTGCCACCTGTGTCTTGCCAAAAGGAAGTCAGCATCTAGTGGAAGGCACTGGTCCCTAGACACTCAACAATTCCATTCTTAAACAGGCTCTTGCAGCCTCATTTGAAAGACAGCATCCTATGTTTTCACAAGCAGCTTTGATGGGCTTTGTTTCTTTCCCAGAATGAAGGGGTCTGTATCTGTCAGCTTCGGGTGGACTAATTTTCAACACTACACAGACTCAAGGACAGAAACTATTTGCACTTACTAAGACAGTTCTTTCATCAAAGTCTCGAAGATGAGCCCTGCCCATGAAGACAGAGGGAGCAGTTTGCATCATCAAGCACTGCCCCTTGGAGCTGACAGCTGCTGCACCCTCATTTGTTTAAGAAATTTCACTTTCTGTATTTTCTACCCCGAGTTTATATTCAAATATTTCTAACTCAACTATTTCCCTAATAGTCATGATACATCTCATGCTTTCAAAAGTTACAGAAATTGTGCTTGGTAAGAAGGACTTTCTGGCCATACAAAACTAGTCTTTTTTTCTCAGCTCATATGCAGCCTGATAACACAGAAAATATTGCAGATATCAGATTTAGCACTTAGATGCCAACATCACCCTTTAATGCATGTGTTATAAATTTTAAAGCATTTTCAAATATAATAGAGATGGAGCTTTCTTTTCTGAAAACTTGAATGCCATTGAGGATGGACATGAAATGTTCTGAGGTGAAGAGTTCTCTGCAGTGGCCAGGAAGACAAATCCGTCAGAAAACTGAAACAAACATTTACTATGAAGGTAATCTAAGAATTATATTAGTGAGATGGCTACATCTTTATTTGATTACTCATTCAAATTCACTTCCCTTTCCAAAGTTTATCTTTTTTTCTCAGGAAGACTTTTCAATGAAGTCCCATATCATCTGAAGTTTAATGGAATAGTATATAATTATTACTCTAGCATACTGCACTAATACATTGCTATTATTTAAGAAGGATTATTTAAGTTAATAAAAAAAGTGATGCTTAGTTCCACCAACACAGGAGGAAAAATAATCACTGCAAGGGAAGAGAAGTAATTAAAAAGAAGTGCCGCTATTATACTTAATTTGACAGGAATTAAGATTCCTATTCTTGGACTAAAGCAAATTTTTTAATGAACAAAATAGGCAGATGATATCAAGTATAACGTCGTTCAAATACAGCAAAGATCCCTGATTCTCTAATGCTTATTTTACCCTTCCTACAAAAAATAACTTGCCATGTACCCAATCCCAGCAAAGAGAAGTGCTGTTTGTAAAATAATTCTTTACCAAGTTTAAAGGCATTAATGTAAGTAAAATAATATAGGCAAATTCTGTATAGTTAGTTAAAGTTAACTTCAGTCCATTAAAATTACAGTAATTGCTGCTCTTCTCTACTTCCAGCAGTCACTAGAGAAGATGACTTTCAGCATTAGAAGAAAAGAAAAAAGCAACCCTATCACTGCCAGCAGCTTCATCTCCACATATAGGCTTCTCAAGAACACAGCAAAAGAATATAGGATTATTGCCTTACCTCAATTTTCTCCCATATGGTTTCATAATTCTCTTGATGTTGTATGTCTTGCATCAGTTGATGAATTAAAGCTGATTTATTTGAAGGAGAAGTTTCATTCCCAGTGGCCTGAGTGGCAGCAGTCCTTTCTGACTTTTCTTCAACGTATTTTTTAATGCAAGATACAGGCACACAAAGATCTTCATCAGAGAGAATATCACTGAGTGGCCCGGATTCAATACTGTCACCTAAGGAGGATACTATATCACTTGAAGAACTTGGTGAAATTCTACCCCTTTTTTTGTGCTTTTTTGTCTGGTATGTTGGATACATTTCTGAGTCTGAGTTCATTTCTGACAGCTCCCAGTCATCGATGTTTTGAATGGTTTCTCTTCTGGGCTTTTGGGGCAGCAACTTTGTCAAATTCTCTAGTTTTAAAGCTAATACTTCAGTCTGTTTGAGATGTGAAGGAAGTGCTAAATATTCATCAGATCCATACCACACCTCGTTGTCCTTACTGTTTTTTTGAGTAGAGTGTGGTGTTGAGGCTAAGCTTTTATTTTTCTTTCTTCTCAGTAGAAGAGGGGGTGAACTGGAAAGCTCCGAACCAGCAGAAGAAGCACTCTTTTGGCTACGTGTTGGTGAACTGAGGGGCTCGGTTTTACCTTGTGATTGCCCACTTGGATCTCTCTGGTTACAATAATCTGACGATCCAGAAGAATCTGTTTCTGTCTCCTCCAGAGACTTAGAGGTTTGAGAGGTAATTCCATTCTGTAGAGAAGAAATTACTCTTTTTTTGACTTGGGTTGATGGAGCTGTTTTACACACACTTCCAGGTGTTCTGTCAGTTTTCACTTTCTCTGGAGAATCATGAGACTTCTTGTGCTTTGATTTTTCTTTACAGGTATGCAAAGCAGACTTCCCTAGAATTATGGGACTGTCTTTAAAGTGATTATTTATTGTGTAGTCAAGATTTTTATCACTTATTGTATTTAAGCAGTCGTATGACTGGCTAACTGCAGATGGACTGTTAGTATAGGGTGGCTGTAAAGCTAGGCAAAGCTTGGACCTGTCTGGTGGATCTAACAACGAGGGTGTACTTCTACTCATTTCATTTTTAACTATTTGAGAGATTTGCCTCTTTAAATTGTTGGCTTCCACGTAATCTTTAAACACATCATCTTTCAGAAACAGACCTCTTTTTGGCAATGTAGGCTGTGTAGGAGAGTCTTCGTTATAGTTAAAGCAGTCTCTTATGGACCTCTTAGGTGTGGAATTTTCACAGTGAGAGTGTTTGATATTTTCACCAGTGTGCTGTGGAAGATTGCACTCTGGATTCTTTGATATGGAAACTGCTTCGCTTTCAGCAGGTAAAACACCATTTTCAGAGAAAGGTCCTTTAGAAAGAGAGGAATTTCCAAAAGGAGATGCTAGTGAGAGATCAGGGGATCCTTTCTTGTCTTTGTTTTCTTCTCCATCTTCTGCTGAAAGAGGTACATTATTTTCTTTCTCCTTCAATGCTTCATTACACTGGGAAGCAATGGAATCTGTTGCTACTGCAAGTAAACCCACACTTCTGATAAGTCCTGGAAATTCCTTATCCATCTCACCGTAGTTCCAGGATTCAAATGATTTTGCTTTCCCTTGACTGGAGGTCATATCATCCAGAGCACCAAGCAAATCCTCACTAGGACTGTAGTCAGATAGTTCAAATGCAGTAATACCACAATCCAGGGACAAGTAATTCTGAGAACATTTGATGGTTAACTGTCCAGAATCATCGACTTCAGTTAAAGAGTCAAGACGATCCTGAAATACACAAAGAAATGGTACTTTTTGGAATATTAACTTTCATAAACAGAACATGTGAAGTAATGAAACAAAAAACAATTCCTGTGTTTCACTGCCTAATGTCTAGAGAAGGGTTCATCACTGACCTGTCTCTTTTTGCAGTACCCTGTAGATAAGCCAACCATTCTGAAGTCTTGGGAATTACAAATTTCAGTAAGCTGAAAAATGCTTAATTTCGGTCTGGAACAGCAAGTTACCTAAAAACAGCGACTCACTTTTATATTGGTATTTTCCTCATCTAATTCTGCTTTCAGATTTACTTTCTGTGTAGGTGGGGACTCAGAAATTCTATACTGCAGACTTGAAGTATTTCCTGTGTTAGCTACATCAAACAGGAGGGAGGGTATCTTGGGGGCTGCTGAGTGTACCATTCTCCTTGTTAATCTTATTTTCTCAAAAATCCATGCTGTTCTACATTCTTTCGGTTCATTGGCAGAATGTTTTTCCAAGCATCATGTAGCAATGATGGACATTTGTTCCCATAGTTATAAGATAGAGATTGCTAATTACTTTTCATTTTTTTGTAGCATTACCTCCTGAAAATTTATTTGCAAGCTATTTAGAGCGCAAATGAAGAATGGCATAAGGAAAAGAAACTATAATGTGAAGCCTCCAGCCTGACATGCTCCCTTGTCAATATTTTCTCAATGGAAGTCCTTCAACCTCAGAAACACGGACATAGCCAGAGGAGACTATCTCAGGAGGCAAATGAGATTTTTAGATCAAAGTCAAATGAATGCTCAGAAATATTTTCATCTTGTTTGAAGGACAGTAAAAAAATCTGATGAGATTAAGATCCAAAACTGCATGATAAATAACATTCACAGCAAAATTATATTTAGTGTACAGTGTAAGCATATTTTCAGTAGACCTTTTAATACATATACAGGAGTTTTGCTTATAGACACTACTTCAAAAAAAATATCACAAAGGGAAGAAATTCATGTTCTAGGATTCTAATTTTACATGCCTAAATCAGTATACTGGTGTTTCTTTCCAGGTTTGTTCTTTTGCTTGTTTGGTTTTTGAAGCAAACTCTTGAGTATCCACAATAGGTTTATATCTGAATTATTCTCTGGAACAACTTGTCTCACTACACTGCCCAAATCTGTTGTTTAAATACCCTTAGCATTGTGCTTGAAGGAGGTGCAGTAACCATCTAATCTCTCCATCTCACAATGAAGTGGGTGGATTTGGTCTGAACATGAATTATCTCAATAAAGAAAACTATTGTTTGCCAACTCCCATAAAGATAAAAACATACAATATCTGAGCCATCCACATCCACCCTTTACTTAAAGTAAAAATAGAATAAAATCCTCCAGCAAAAAATATTTCTAGAAAAAATTTACTAGAAGGGTATTTAGTAGCCATAGTCTTGGATACTGAATGTATCTCTTATTTAGCACATTCTATCCAGATGTAGATCCCATGCCACAAATTTGGCATTATCAACAGCTCAGAATTAAAAGGGAAATTTTCTATAAATCTGTCAAATTTTTATATTGGAACTGCATTTGTTAAGTAAAATAGTGACTAAACAAGCTGCATTGTTCTTCTAATCTCAGGAAATTATTAGAAACTGTAAAACCACATATAAATCAAAACCCTTCAAAGGCCCTAAAGCCCTTTTTGTGAATAATGAGCTCCATTCCTTTGTCTCTTAAAAATGTGTTTATTAACATTACTAAAATTTACAATCATACGCATTAAACCATCTTACTTGGTCATTTTCCAAGCAGCCTCTGAAACGTGTGCTTCAGATGAGTTTATTTAATGCCAGTATTACTGTGTTATTATTGTGTTTATCTCAGAAAAACATTAAATTTAATTATTTGTATGGCTACCAATCAGAATGCCCTATAAATTTTTTTTCCCTTTTCATGTAGTAATGCTTCCTTTAAAGGTTGAAACACTGAAAAAAAAAATGGGTAAGGGTAGATGAAACTGTCCCTACATCATATTTTATTTATTTTCTATGTTCAACTAAAGCCAGGATCATTATACCCCATAAAAAGCTTGAATTCTGTAGACCTATTCAAGTAATAGGGCAGAAACTTGATATCAGCTTTGTGTCCCTGCTATTGGTAGCCATTAAATCTATCAAAATTTATCGAATATTATTTGTGTTTTAATTGGGGTGGATAAAAAGAAAAGTCATCATATTTTTTCTTTCATAGTACCACATAAGCCTATCTGGCAACATGCGTTTTCCCTACTGAAAAATAATCTTTCCTTCCCCAGTCAGTCCTTCTCTCTATAGCAGGGATGTTTTTATAGCAGTTGTAATCAGATCCAGATGGAACATTTCCTGTTTCTTAGGATCTGAACAGGCACCTTCTTTGTGTCTTAAAATTACTGTGTCCCTGTCTTAAAATGATGACTTCCCACTAATTCACAAACCTGGGTATAAAGACAAGAGTAGATTTCCTTCAGAGCTGCCAGCAGTTTACCAGCAAGACCAAAGCAGAAAGTGAATCTGAAAGAGCCAGGTATGTGCACATCAGGAAGAGGGGGTGTGGAAGGTGGGCCTGGGCATCTCTGAGCATTGATTTCTGGACCACCCCCTTCGTTGTGCCAAAGAAAAATATGAAACCTAACATAGATCAGAGAAATAGTCACATTCTCTTTGAACTCAAGTGATATGAAATTCAGGACAGGTCTAGGGAACTTCTGACTTCCTCTGTAACACAGGTCACAGAATTCACTTCACTGATCTAGAGGTCTCTTTCTGTAAATGCATCTAATAATTACAAAAGCTTTAATCTTAATCTTAGGAGCATCAAATGAAAAATCTTCTACATACTATTTATTAACCATTAATTACTCTATCATAAATGTCCATCTTCTTTAAGTTTAAAAAATTAGGCCAGTAGTGTCCTTCTACCTAAGTTAATTTAGTAATAAATTCAAAGGANACTATCATAAATGTCCATCTTGTTTAAGTTTAAAAAATTAGGCCAGTAGTGTCCTTCTACCTAAGTTAATTTAGTAATGATAAATTCAAAGGAAAAGGCATTTTAGTTAAATGAACCCAGGTTTACAAACCATTTACATGTATGTGAATTTGGCATACAGTCAGAGTAAACAGTGTACGATTCTTGCATTATTGTTTCTCAGACAAAACATGTGACTGTTTCAAGGCAAAATGCAGAATTGCCACTCAAATTAAAGACCATCCTCTTGCCATAAAAAAATGTCGCCCCGGGCTGGAAAGTTTTGGAAACTTTTTCCAAGCTTCACATTTGTGTATGCAGGAAGGAAATGTCTAAACTTTCACTGAAGAAATCACTGCAAACTGAAATTAACTTTTGAATTGGCATTAAACCTTAACTACTCAACTGACCAGATGAATAACTTTGCAAGTCTGTAAGTCTTTCAACTCCCTTTGAAAATTATTTCAAGAGAAAACATTGCTAGCCACTAGCATGACATTTCTAAAAGTTGATCTTAAAGTGCACTAATTTGGTTCAACAGGAACAGGTATCAGCTGAAAATTTAAAATAAAAATTAAAACAAATGTAGCAAAATATCTAGAAGTAAGTCATCCTTAAAACTGTCCTCTAAGCAATTTTAAATGTGCATGAGGGATGAGCTGTTCCGAATACAGATGAAATTCTTCAAACTGGATTTAGTTACTGTACCTCCTTAGTCTCTTCAGAAAATGCCTGGAGAATATCAGTCTGCCTGGTGTAGTTTCCATTGGCATCTTGTAGTCCCTGGAGAATGCGCTCTCTCAGAACCAGGACAGAAACACGCAGCTGGTGCCAGAGCAGTTGCACTGTATGGATATCGACTATCACATTGACAGAGTAAGACAGAAGCTTCAGGGAAAACTCAGTCTCTAGCAGAGCATGAATTTGTTCAACATGATCAGATATATCTTCACAAATATCCTGTAATGGAAAAATAAAGTAGATATTTAGCTACTGGCATGGTTCTTCCATGGATCAAATCTACTTTTCATGTACTTTTAATTAAATGGAGAATAGATTTTTTTTCAGAGGAAATATACTGTAATTAATACATCCAAACTTCTTTGTTTTTTTTTTAATGTATGGCAATGCTACAACAACTGAACCAGCAGCTGTCCTGTTTGGCAGTACTGCTCATTAAATGCAGAGACAGCATACAATAAAGAGGGATGGCACAACAAGATCACAAGCAGAAAACTAACACCATGACATCCTAGAAGACAGCAATAGGAATGAAAGTGATAATACTGCCAGGAGCTGTCTCTCTCTTTGCCACACACACACACACACACACACACACACACCAGTTAAAATGCAAAGAATCTGGTCTGTGCCATCATCAAAACATTCATTTGGACAGAATTTAAATCTGTAACCAAGCAGGAAAAAGTCTGGGATAGACTCTGGAAATACCCACTGATGTCTGTGGTGGTTCCAGGACACTGATTTTTGCATGGTCTTGCTCTGGGGCAAAAAACTGAACAGAAGATGGGTGGAAAATGAGAAACAGATTGAACAGAGATGCTGAAAATAGCTGTGGAGTTGCAGGAGAAAGAAAATATGCATTACCAGGTTATAAAGCTAAACTTTTGATGGGATGGTATCCTCCAAATTTAAAATTAATGTTACAGATAACTAAGGTTGTGCTGTATACAGAGTAAAATAATTCCAATCAACTCTTCATTTTCTTTGTGAAAGGACAAATCACAATACTAAAGAACATTTAGGAATACGCTATTGAGCGTGCCCTCTGTAACACAACAACACTCCATAACAATTCTGTCTGAAAACGATGTGTAAAACTCATGCTATGTACAAGTAAGGAAATGTAATCAAAACACTGAAAAAATTTGGCACTGGACCCTAGAAGTTTTTCTCCTACATCTCTGGAAGTGACTTAAGGTGACTAAGATTAGAGTGATTTAACAGCATATTTAAATCCAAGACATATTTATTTAAAAAAATACTAATTTCATTCAAACCTTCAGAAATCTCCTTTATATATATATCATTAAAAGTGAGAATAATAATAATTTTGCATTTCAAATATGCTATTGAAACAATTCTGTCAGACAACTACAATGAAATCTTATATCTCTGATGATACTCTTGGGGTTTTGTATGACAGCAGCATAATGAGAAAATCAGCAAACTTGATTATTTCCAAATTAATAATACAGTACAGTAAATTCTTTTAAGTTCAGATTTGGCATCTTCAGTATGAAAGTAAAGGCAAAGCATTTAATATGTAATTGCACATATTTAACGAATGAAACCAAAATCAAATCTCTAGATAATATTAAATTATTTTGTACAACAGATATTACAGTATTAGATGTTAGGAGGTGCATTGGTAGGTACTAATTTTAATCAAATCCTCTGCAAGAGTAGTTCTCAGAAATGGCAGATGAGCACAAAACTTTGGAGTTTCAATGAGCAGATCGTTGTAGATGCTTGGAGAGAAAGGCAGCATCTCTTCCCCTGTACCCTCAGTCCCCTTGCTGTAACAAGCTGCATCTGGATTCGCAAGTTCAACTCACACAGCCTCACCTGCCAACATGCACTGCTGCAAGGGCTCAGGGCTTCCAGCACCCACACGCTTCCAGGTGAGCAGATGGACACTCTAGTTACCAGATCAACGTGCTCATCTGATGCTACAGACACACAGACAGAGCTAAAAGTCCCTGAGTTTTGGAAAAAGATAATATTTTCCATTTAGCCTACTACAAGCGATACGCAACTGAAAAGCACAGCTGTAATTCTATTGTTTCAAATGCTTTAAAGAATATTTCTAATTAATTATTTTAACTGAATTTGCATTTACTTCTCCAAGATCGTTAATGTTTTTTTCCTCTTGGCCATAATGCAGTTTAATTTTCATTTCAGTGATTAAAAAAGTAGATTGTGTCCAGTAACTGTAATTTTGTAAATTAGATACAGTCTACAGAAAAGTACTTAATATACCACCATTTAGACTATTTATGTGAATGAGCTTAAAGATGTGCCAGACTCCAAAACAAGTTTTTAATATTTTCAAGCTTCACACATACAGTTAGATGCTGAATTCAACCACCACATGAATTCTCAAAGTGGTTGAAAATAGAAAGCTGTAAGAAGAAGGAACTAACAATGAGCAAGTGTCTTCTGACAATTGTTTGATAACGTACTGAAAATCTTGGCTAATGAATCTAGATAATACTCTAAATCAAGAATTCAGACCCACATTTCAAACGGGTTTTCTCATGATGTCCCACTATGCTACAAAGGCATCTCAAATTTCTGAAGTAGACAAACTTTCCACAACAAACCAGCTTGGTACTGAAATGCAAATCCCAGCACCATTAGGGGTTTGAAAGAAGCAGATATTCAAGAACATACACTGTTAATTTCTGCACGGCTTGCTAGAAGTTGCTCATTTTTCCTCAAAAAGCCAAGTCTACTTACTTACAGACCACTGTGGCACACAGCAACAGCCAAGTTCTTTATGTACTAACAAGGTAATTCATTAACAGCACCTTACAGCTTCAGTAACAAGGTGAGAAACTAAGCCTGAAACATCCAAAATCACATTCTCTGATCTTATCATATAAGACTACCATCTCAATAAAAGACAAAGTACCAGCTCTTAAAGGACTTAGGTTATAGACAGGATGGGTGGCTTACATAAAGCTTGTAAAAAAAGAATTTATGGCCCCATCGATACCCTTTCCTTGATTTTAGCTGTCATACGATGGTGGGAAGGTGAAGGCTGCGCCAATGACAGAATATCTGTGTCAAGGTTAATGCTAGCCTTCAGGAGAAAATAATGACAAAGAAATGGTAACTTTTGCAACTAAGTTAATGCTGATTAGTGTTCAGCAGAACAGCATTAATAAAGCTGCATCCTATCCTGGCATCTTTTCTCTACACTTGCCTGGCACAAACCAAGCACATTGAGAGGAAAACATATAATGTCAAATCCAGTTTACATTTTCTAGTAAAACTGTTTTTTTTTACTGTACCTGATGTCTAGATTTAAGTAAAATTAAATAATTATACCTAGTACAGCTTTGAATTTAATACTTTTCTGTAATAATTCACACAGTTCAAACACTGCACAAAAGAAGTCATGTTATGCAAGTTCAGGTTTTTACTGAAGCTCAGGATCAAGACCTGGCACAACACGGTTTCATTCTCCCCATTCTTCATAACTCGTTGTAGGTAACAGCATTAGATAGAGCAAAACCAGCAGAACACTGTTTTGTGCCTTTTTACACTTTGTGTTTATAAATAAAGAACAGCAGAGTCACGAGATAGTACTTAAATGCTGTCATGAGTGCCAGTTGCTCTTGCCAGAAGTGGCAGGTAGATAAAATAAATCATGCACTTCTAAGTAATAATCTATTGGCATCTGTTTTTAAATAGGCATAGTTCCAGGTCAAGGGTAATAATAAAAAGCCTGTACATATATCTGGACAAAATCTTCCCCATTTTAACAGTATATACTTTCATATTATATATATTCATAGAAGATATTATAATCTGATTTTTAGAAAGCACCATTGCCAAAACAATTTTTATAATCATTTATCTCACATGTCAGCTAGGCATTTTTGTTTTTACACAGTTTCATAGAGATGTTAAGGTAAAGATTTTATCATCCTCTCATGGGCTTTCCTGTAGAAATTCTGACTGTGGAATTTCTCAGACTACAGGGGTTGTACCCCATTTGACTGCCAACTGCCCACTTCACTCAGTCTTCCAGACAGCTGATCCTGTAATTTGCAGCTGCTGAATCCATCAGCCTGCTCATAGCCCTCCGTGTCAACTAAAATAGCCTGAATTGCAAACACTGCAGTAGATGAAGGAAAAGCGCATAAACAAGAGCCAAGAGTCAATGAAAACAGCTTTGATGTTGACTTTTAGAAGTATTTTCTCTCTGGTCCCTAAAAAATTGTGTTAAGATGTACATGAAGCTTCTGAAAGATGAAAGGTTGGAATATGTTGCTTTAGAGTTAGTACCAGTGACAGAGAAGCTATACTGGAGATTTTGTTCTTTGATCTTGCTTTAAAACCTCAGCAGGAAAAACAGAATGCTACTGCATCTTACAACTGCTGTTCATGCAAATATAATCTATGATTTAAGAAAATGTCTGTCTATTTGGTCTTTCCTTTTAAATGCTTTTTAATTCCTCGGAAGACAAATATCCTGATCAGAATGTACAAATCCTTCTCTTCAGAAAAAGAATTTAGCATATATGACACAAAATTTTCAGATTTATTACTATAATTGTACTTGAAAATTATAAATAAAATTAACTCTGCAGTACCCTTTTATGTTTATGCATATATAAAAAGGAAAAGAGAGATTTTTATTTCTGAACATTTTATAGAATGGTATCTTTACTTTAAAATGCACTCTGACTTCTCAAAGAAATCGTTTCTCATTTTTTTCATCTCTACCTGCTGCACATTCAGTGCTACAATAAAGATAAAACTGTTCTCTTCTAAGAGCAAATTTCTTAAGAGCAAATGCTACACATAATTTTTTGCAGCTATTTTTAAGTAAAAAATTAAGTCGAACAAAATAAGCATACATGAAAAATCCAGACCTTGACTAAGCAAAATCAACTGCCAGGGAAAGGCCTGGACTGACTTCGAGTTCCCAGCCTGTCAGAAATGGATAGAAGTGCTGGAGTGCACCTTGTGTGGCTGTGCTGTTCAGTGACACGAAGGGAAACAAACACATTGTACTGGGTGAGGAATGCAAAGGAAAGCAGCTACCAGGAGGGTTCTGAGATCTCTGACCTTCGCCTTCTGCTGACACTGACAGCTTGGAAACACCTTGGTCCTCAAAGCTGCTCTTCCCTCATGATACTACACATACTACTGATGGCTTCTTTTCCTCGCCCTCCATCATTTTCTTCACATTATTCTCTTTTCCAGCTTGGCTTTTATTTTGATTAATTTACTTTCATTATTTTAAGCGAGGAACATTTTAATTACTGCAAAATTCCAGTGAATGTATCTAAGATGATCCATTTTCTATTGTACAAATATTGCTATTGAAAAATTCTCAAAAAAGTTTTGAAAATAAATATATCATTTGGTGAACTCTAAGTAGGCATGTTTCTACTGAGTTTTGATATCTCAGGAATTGGTGAGTTACATTCTTATATCCCTGTACTTAGAAATAATGTGAAAGAGATGTCAAATCATCAGAGCTGCTAAGATAGTAATGGTTTCTATGTAATTGCAACAGAGTTGCTCTGTGATAACTTATTCGTTGTTTATGTGTTTTATTAGTTTGTTTGTTGTGTAAGTATACTGGTTGGCTATTTATCTGCAGGGAAAATGAGCAAGAAAGGAAGAAGTAAGATACGATATCACACACTGAGCACTTCAGGCTGAGGAAAAATGCCTGAAATGTTAATGGTGAAACTCCTGTCTTGGGATTCCAGGAATTTGCATTTGTTTTGCCATATGGACCATTGCTGGGGCCAAAGGATCAAACACACTGGGAACATGCAAAAGCATCCTTTTGTCCAGAAACAGGGCAGTTGCTGCTGGAAGTTATTCCAGCTCACTTGCCAGGACCAGCTGCGGTGCCTTACAAACCTAGGCCAGCCTGTACTTTTTCTGCAGGAGGGGATGGCTGCAGGGAAGAGAGGCTGCTATCAAATGTTTATTTCCCCTACTAAATTTAATCAGTAATTTAATGGAAAAAGACTTTCTGGATGCAGCATTCACCACGGGCCAAATCGGTAATTACAAGGAAGCATTTGGTTCACCCAGGAATCTTCAAATAGCTGATGCACAAAATCACTGTAGGGCCTGTGGTGGAACTGGAGAGTCACAGAAGTTATGGCAGTAAAATGAGGCACATCAGAATTGTATTGAAAGAGTATTGACAAGTCTGGGCTAGACACTTCTGAGATATTCCTCACAACAGTAACATTGAAGTGTGAATTACACTTGTGTAAGAAACTGCAAATCCAAGGTGAATCTAGCAAATAGTTACTGTGGGAAGTGATGCAATTTCTGCAACTAAAGATTGTTTTCACATTCCTGAACTTCCACTGGTTCTGCTGTGCAGTGTGCCTACAGCTACAACCTGAAAACCCTTTGAAAGCATCAAAATAAAAGATATGTTCTTGTATCCCCAAGCCCACAGTGTTTAGAGAATTTTCCTATTAAAGTTACCACTATTAAAGTACAACATTCCTTCTGTGCATAACTGTACAATTTTTTCTTTTATCTTACTTGAGTCATGTTGAAGCAAACTTTTTATCAAGGCCTAACTTTGAAAATTTTAAAATAATTAAAACTTGATATAAAATGACATATTTGTGCTGACAGACATCTGGTTTTGTACTACACTCTGGAAGACATCATTGCAGGGGTACTCTAGAACAGTTCTTCACACAAGAAGATAAATAGTACTGAATTGTGCAATAGAGCAGCAGGGTTGTTTTTTTTTTCTAGCTACTTCTGATAAAAAAGGAAAAATATCAAACCCTTATGAAAATCTGGTAGTAGAGGTAAGTTTGGAAAAAATTCATTCTTCAAATGCCTGTTCATTGGATAATGGTAATTAAATATGTATTTCTAAATTATACTGATACTTTAAGATCACAAAGAAATAAGAAAAGATTACGAGTTAGCTTTATACTAAGCACACTCATCATGTGTATGATAATATCTATTCATATCTCTAAATGGAACCTCTATTCATATTCATGAAATGGAAGAGTGCAGACTTATTAAAACATTCTTCAAATACCTTGTAGTCATCTTCACATAACTCTACTTTTTCTACCATAATAGAAGAATGTAGGATATTTTTCCCAATTCTCTTGGTAATTACCTTTGATTCCTACTTTTTTTACTCTCTTTCCTCAGCACTGTCTTGCTTTCTGTATACCACATACACTAAGTGTAATCTAAAAGCATTTCTATTTTAAATTACCACACACAAATAAAAATTGAGGATGCAAATGGCAGTACATTTTACTCACAGGGAACATTTACTCTCTGCTGTAGCTAAGCCAACCAGCTCTGGGTAGCTTGGCCAAGACCAGCTAGATTTTGACCTCAGCGTAGAGAGCAGTTCACTGGCTGTGAGGAAACCCCCACCACCATTTCACACAAGACATACAAAAACTTGATACTATAAAAAAATCATGTCAGCTATATGAAGATTCAGAAAGAAGACCACTCCAATTATTCAATCACAACTTCTATAATTTTATCTACAATATGAAGTACCTAGCGGGATTCAATGCTATTGCATGAATTATTCAGTAATTTTCCAGCAAAACTGGTTATCCTTTTGAAAACATGGAGTTTCAAACATCTATGCTGGCAAACTATTGACCCTGACCATTCAGCTTTGAATGTGTGTCACTCTTGTTCTCTCCTAATTTTCAGTTTGAAGAAGACTTGGAATTATTCTTGGCATAGAATAAGAAAATTCCAATAATTGTTTAAGCTTTCTGCAGGGCCATAGGATCTTCATTTTCTGAGTTCTATTTTCTGGTGAGACAATTTGGTTTTGTTGTTTGTACAAGAAAATAGGTACATCTATCTTGTTTTATCAGTTTACAGATTTCTTTAGAAAGACTAAGGTTTTTATTAAATTCGATAGGTTTAATTAGGGTCTTTTGAGAACAGCTGCTCTCAAGAGAAGTGTTTACATGAAAGAGAAAAAAATTCTTGGAAAAAATTCCTGTTCTTGAAATAATGAATTTTTAAATTACAAGCAAAATGTACCCCTACATAAATAGCACAAAGTATTTTGGGCAGCACTGAACGACTGAATAAAAGAAACTTCCGAGTTCACACAAGAGAAAAAATCAGGTCTTCTGCACAGGCATGCAGAACACAACAGAAAAATTTTAATCAAAACATTTTGACTTGCTTAAGCCAAAGAATTCTAACCCCATTCACTCTCCTTGACTGCAGCTTAGTGACTATAACAAAATTTAATAAAGGAGGGTGAGACTCTATTCTCATCTCAGATGAGACATGAAGAGTCAGAAGTGAAGAACTACCATCTGTGCCAAGTCTTCTGTAATGAAAATTGATAGCACGATAGGAAGTTTTCAAGATAAGTGGCTGTTTATATCACTGCAGCTAAGCCTCCAAGAGCTTCTGTGACATGTTTTTGAAGTTATTTTTCATCAGTCATCATTTAGGACAGCAAAAGGGACAGAATCTCTCCTGGCCTTTGTCACCAGACTTCACTTTGGTCCCCTTTTATGTTGTTCAATGAATCATAGAATTATTTTGATTGGAAAAGGCCAAAAACTAACATTTAGTCAATGAAATCTTATGGGAATTACTGAGATTTTTTTGCTTGGTTTAGAGGCAGCAGAAAAGAAGCCTTAGAATCTACCTTGCATGCTGCTTGATGTTTGTGACTTCCTGCCCCCTCTCCTGAATGACAAATATTCAAGTCAGTTAGGAAGCCCTTGTAGATCTCCCAATGAGTCAGTAACAATTGCAAAGCACTTTGAGCATCTGGAGGCACTTCCTGTGGTCTGAAACAGCTACCACCTACCCAGTGTGCCAGGAGGATTCTTCCATTCTGCATGTCACTTACTCTACTGTGAGTGTCAGGGTTAGAATGCGTAAAGCTGTGCTAGAAAAAAATTCAAGTAAATAAATAAATAAATATATAAATACCCACATACCACATAAAAAGAAACACAAACACACACAAAAAAATCACCTCAATTCGCTATATTGAGGAAGAACTATTTGAAAGACTGGAAGAAAGCTATTTTACATACTTAACGTCTCAAGGGAATGAAGAAATAAAGGAAAAAGTTTCAGGGGAAAAATATTTATATGTCTTAAAGAAATCTAAAAGGTACAAGATTTTTATTCTAATTTCAATTCTGTAATTGCACATGAAATATATTTATTTAATTATGGAAATAACTCTTTGAGCAGACTAATCAAGTCCCTTATTAAAGAATCAGGGAATGGTTTGGATTGAAAGGGACCTTAAAGGTCACCTCATTCTAACCTTGCTGCCATGGGCAGGGACACTTCCCACTGGTCCATACTGCGCAGAGCCCCATCCAACCTGGCCTTGAACACTTCCAGGGATGGGGCAGCCACAGCTTCTCTGGGAAACCTGCCTCACCACCTGCCCAATAAACAATTTCTTCCTAATAGCTAACCTAAACCCATTCCCTTTCAATTTGAAGCCATTTCCCCTTGTCCTGTCACTACAGTTCCTGATGATTATGATTTTTATGATTCCTGATTAGATGGTGTATTAAAAATTGTTCTTCATTAGTTTCTGATATGCACAACATATGTCACAGAGAATGTTCCTGTGGTTTTTGACATGAAATGCAATAAAGACAAAACTAAACAATGCCCCCACCCCCTACCAAGTTTACATTAACAAAAGGAAAAATAGGGTAGGGGTTTTTGCAGGCTCTTTTAGAAGGAATATAATGGAGATTAAATTAGAGACCTGTACTTATGGGACTGGCAGGACATTCAAAGCTATTTGAACCATTCAAATCACATGCTTACATGGAAATTTATATACAAAAGAAATTAACATGTATTAACTAGTATTTCATGTTATCCAATTACTTTCAAATCTCACTGTCTTCCTGCATGTCTATAATGCTAATACAGATGTGTATTTAAAAGTCTGTGTATCGTATCTTCTTTCCAAAAAAATCATGTCTATATTATTCTTGAATTTTTGATTTAGATGCAAAAAGTATACTGTATAAGTAGCAAGTGATCAAAAACCCAGATTTTTGCACCATATTTGCAGAAAATTGGTCAGAAATACTTCTAAGATAAGCTAGTAAAAATTTGAATATCTGTGACATAAAGCACTTCCTTACAATCAAATTGTCTCTCAGGAAACTAAAATTCTGTCAATAATAGTTGCTTGTTCTGACTGCTTTTAAATTTAAGCATGAAAGACATTAGCATTTTAACACTAGAATTCAGTCTAAATATTTAAATTAGACGTAATATTTTAGTTAGAACTATTCAAATACACTGTGCTTGTAATTTAGAAACATTTTACAGCACTGTAGAGCACATTCCAACAAAATATTCCTACAAGGCCTATTCCAGTGTGACAGTTCTGAGAAGACAGCTTGTGCTCTGTCAGGATAATTCTAATGATGCTGATTTTTGTCTTTACAAGAGAATTTTCTGGTGTAAAGCACTGACACACTCAATGACTATTAAGATGTTGCTGCTTGAAAGAAAGTACTTCTGCACTACACAGCAGGACTGAAGTGCCTTGAAAGTAGGAGGAAATGAGCAGTGTTTATATAAATATTTATTCATTTTTATGTATACATATGTATATATGTAGGAAAATATATTTATTACAGGTTGCTAACTGGAATAAGATCCTTGATTCATAAAGCACTTCATAGTCAGTGCCATTTCCATCTTCAGGAAAACAAGACAGAAGGGCCTGTGAGATAAACTGTTTCTTATGCTGACAGTAAACAGTTTTATCTCTGAACAGGCTTCTTTATATGCCATTTTATTTTCAAGCTAAAGAGATAAGTTATAAATTACCTTTGTCTAGACTGCAGCTTTCAGTGATGAGTGTAACTCTTGCCACTGTGCACGCTCAATGAGAAGGAGAAAGGTTGTTTCCATGCCTGGGCTTGTAAAGCAACCCTTTGAAATTCAACAGCCAAACTTGTCTGTGCAGAAGTTAATGAACCTTAGTGGCTTCAAGCTTCTAATGTGTGTTTGTGCATTTAAGTCATGTGTAAAAACTTATATTTTCTGCAAAAATAGTCATCATTAATTTAGTCTTGAACTGCATCTTCAATTTAGACAAAGTCAAATCTTTTATCTTCGTCTGATAACAAGATTCACAATAAATGGCACTGGATCCCTGAATTGTGGAATCCTGAAGTATAGACAGGAACGGGAAAGGTAAGCGGCACATAAATTGCAAGTGTTCACATTTCCGTGTCCTTGTTGGAACAACAGGGCTGGCTCTGCAGAGCCTGAGCTGGGCCATAAGCCTTGCTCCGAGCCAAGCTGGATGAGAGCCTGGAAATACAGTAACTCCTGCTGGCACAGGGCACTGCACTCACTGCCCTGCCAGGGCCTGGCTCACCCTGCCCAGCAGAGCAGCTGCACTGCCTCCCCCTCCTGCACAGCTCAGAGCAAGGATTGTGGCCCACAATCCAACACTTTTCAAAAATACAATATATTTCTGTGCAGGTCGTCTTCGACCAAAACATGAAATCCATAAGGCTGTAGAAAAACAAAAAAATGTTTTCCTTTTCTTGACAAGCCACAGTGAGATCATCTAATCTTGGCAAGTTTGAGTAAAATGGAAGGAATACTGGTATTTTAAAACAACCTTATTTATGTCTCTTACAGCTCCTAAATATTTAGGCTTTTTCACAGACACATTTTCACTGCTTCATGAAGAATTTTGTGAGACACCTAGTCACTCTGAGCCAATGGGAAGTTTGGTCAGCTGAGAAATTCCTGAAATAGTATTGATAACAGCAAGTCTGTCAAAATTAGTATATTTATATATCACTTCTACATCCATTCTTTTAAAATTCTACCCCTGACTATGATTCAATATCCTGCCCGCCATTAATCAAAAATGTCCTACATTAATCAAATATTAATGTTATGTAGAACATCGTGATTCCTCTAAGCCATTACTATAAATTAACTTCCAGTAAGAAGACATACTAAAACCCACACCAGATGTTTAGCTCTTTTAATAAGAGGTCGAGGGAGGCCATAGCTCTTAACAGAGGTGTATCACACTCCAAGATTGAAGTATGGCAGAACATTACAATTGCTCTTTGTAATGACCTTTCCCAAAACATTCATCCTACCATTGTTTGAATTTCAAAGTATGAAGAATTTCTAAAATTTACCATTACTTTTTATAGTTCATTGAGTCTTTTACAATGTCACATGGGATCAGGGTCATCAAAATAATTCATAAATTTCAGCTGGAGATGTTTATAATTTATGAAAACCATTTTGCAGACTTAAAATGAAATTCAGGTAATAATCAGAACCGAGCTTGACTCTACACTTCCCGATTTTGTGTCTGAGGTAAGCATACTGCAAAAACAAAGTAAACCAGAAGTATTCATTCCTGAGAAAGTTTCTTCACTTTTCGGTAGAGATAACAGATACAGAATAGGCAATTACCATACCCACTAAGTATCTCATTCAAGGCAATCACTTCAACATTAAATGCAAAATCTGTTTGCACAAAAAGTTATCAAGTCAGAAGAAAAGCAAAAGAAAATATCACTACAGATGTGACAACAAACAAAACATAAGCAAAGACAAAGGAATTGAGTAAGCAAATTTTAAAAAGAAACCTCTACGTGGCAAAGATTGGGAGCAATAGCAAGCAGTTTGTGCGTGGAGGGATTGCTCTCCAGCATGAGCCTTAGTGTGCTGAACAGGGATAAACAGCAGATCCACTTCAAATTCACACTCCCAATCCAAAATAAAACAGTGATATAGACGTACCCACAGAAGAGCAAAAATACCTCTCTAGTTTTTCTTATATGGAATAAAACTAATTCAGGCTCCTACTTTACTCATGCACCTCAATAGATGAAGCAGCAATCAGAAAAGGATTTGAAAAGGAGCAATAATAGGCACCTGCTACACTTAGTCTAGTATTAAGCACATAAAGCTGTACCAGAATTTTCCACTCCTTTCTGAGCTTTAAACGAAACTTTCACAAATAGCAGTTTGGAGAAGAATATGGCAACTGCCATTATCAAGATGAAAGTACTAACTTGTTTAGCCAGCAAAATCTAAACAAGAGCAATTGGCCACTGATGCATGGGCAGCTGAAGAGCAAAAATAAAAACCTTTTAAAAGTCAATGAAAAATTCCTATCCAAATAACAGATGCAACTGCTGCCATAATGTATGGGCTGATTTCCCATTCGTCTGGCACCTTGCAGAATCTACACGTCAACAATTCTCTATCCAGTGCCAACTTTTGCTTCAGAGAAGTCAAAAAGCTTTATCATCTTAATCCAGTGCAAATCTTTGAAGAAAGAAGCGTTGGCGAACAAAAAAATTCCTGAGCTTTTCCTGTAGTTACAATTTCAAAAGAATGAATAATTTTGCAGAGAGAACAGATGCTTTTGAGCAGTCTGAGCATATTCCTCAGGATATGGCACACACTGAATTTTGTGAGCTGAGAACAACACTAAAACAAAGAGCCTTTGGAAAGCATACAACTCTCAGAATACTTTATAAACGGTCTGCTAAACTCGTGCAACTGTGATAAGCAACAGATTGTTCAGGACATTTAGGGCCCTTATGAAAAGCTCCAGAATTTATTAAGGTTCTAATAGAATTAGTAAAATCTGCATATAATGATGAAGTTCTTTATTTTCTATTACTTACATTATTTTCAATCTGATGGTTTTCTAAGCCTTTATTAAACACTTCTTTTCACAATATAGGTCAAAATTGTAGCCAAAGTAATGCAATTACTTGAAGTTTCTGTTTCTAATTATGCTGTGACCTATAAAAAGTTAGCTGAGTAATGTCTAAGAGAATAGAGAAGACTGAGCATTAGGTTTCACTTCGACACCCAGTAAGAATCTAAAATCTCCACATAGAAACAGGAGATCAAGAACTTTACACATGACAAACATATTTTCTACCTTGAGAAAAGAAAGGTTTTAATTGCTTAAGCTCATGATTGCAGAAACTTTACAGTGTGTAAAATAGAGAGGGAAAGAGATTGAAATATCCAGAAATCTACATTTACAGAGAAAAAAAGCCTGTTAATTTTGCAAGTTCGATTGACAATGCACAGGAAATGCAATGTATTGTTTCAAACCAAACATATTTAGGTCATGCAATACTTCTAAAGAATTTTAATACCAACTGATTAATTAAAAATTGTTTTATTTATAACAAAAGTAAAACTGAAAATTTATTGCTTTACATTTTTTTTTAGCATTTTGTAAAATATTTCAGCTTAATGGTGTCTTACCTCATTTATACTGGAAGGAGAGTTTTCAGTTATCAGCTTTGCAAAAAAAAGGACTGTCCCATTTCCTTTCCTCAACTAAAGGAGTTACATGCAACCAGCAATTCAAAAAATATATGTCTATTAAATAGACAGACAAGTCAGCCATAGATGATCTGTAACACAATTCATCTTCAGTGCAGAGTCAACAGCTTTTGTTTTACACTACATATAGAGAACTGTCTGCTGCTTCTACCTGTGTTATTGTGCAGATCAAGTTTAGGCCTGTCTGCTCTTCCCCTGCACGTTCTGAGCTACAGTAGTGATTTCTCAACATCCAGATCTGCTGTGTGGCAGCTCACTGAAATTTCAGCCGACACTTGTAGACTTGCAATTAGCAAGGTTATTTTAGGCACTGACCTAAGTTCCAGCAGAATGTTTATGGCATTATGACAGGAAGGAATCCAGTATCATATCAGTCACTTGGCAACCCTGTAAAGCTGATCCTGGAGAAGAGACCCTCTAATTCACAGCATAAAATTGAATATCTGACCCTGAATTTACTTCAGCTTTTGTTTTCCAGCTTTGAAAAGGGTGGAAATATCTACTTGGTTAATATTAGGAAGCTTAAAATTTATTTTAGGACTTGGTAGATCATATGCTTGGAACAAATGTATTAATAGGAAGTTCTTACTTCCCTAATGGAGAGACACATTGCTTACAAAACAGAGACTATTGCTTTTGCAATGTTCACACTTGTAATTATTAATTATTACATTCTAAATGGGATAAGAAAATAACTTAGAGTTGTTGAACTTCTTACAGCTGGACTCTATAACAATACCTTTCAGTTTCCCCTTGGTTATTTTGAAAAGGGCTCCCTCTTCTGCACAGACCTTTGGTAACCCTGGATTTGAGCTCACGCTGTATTCCTTTGGAATTCTCATCACTGTCTATTTCTAAGCCATGTTTAAAGGCTCAGTCATACTTCCACACCCTCACTTGCTGTTCATTCTCATTCCTCCCCCTTTCCTCCTCCCTTCTTTCTTTTTTTTTAATTCATGGATCAGCTTTCTTGTTCCCACCCATCCTCATACTTCAACAGTGGCAGACTTAACCTCTCACAGGGAGCCACAACAAACAGCTCCTCTGACTGCTCAGCCAGTTCATCTGTGTGCTCACACACCCCTGAGAAGCTTTTCTAAAAGCACCACGATCGGAAACACTATCAAATGAGAGAATTTCTTTTAAAGGAGAGTAAATTAAGGGAAAAAAAAACAAACCACAAAACCAACCATCCAAACAAAATCCAAGAAAAGTTGCCGCTTTTGCAAATTATTTCATAACTGCTACTCATCACTTAACACACTGAAACTGCTCCTTTGATATTGTAGCAAAATTCAGGAAAAATGCACTTTTGAGAATTAAGAATATTAAGAAAACAATGGTGAAAACAACATCAACTCCTATTGTCCCTTTAAAATATCAAAGGTATCTTGAGTTAGATACAAACTTGAGATGGCATTCAAAACAAATACCAACAAGCTAAACATTAGAGATATCCCAAACAGCAAAATTCAAAATGCAATATAGACAGCAGGCAAAGTCTTCAAAAATACCACGAGATCAGGAGCTGGAGTGTTTGAATTAACAGACCATTCATATACTTTGAGATGGTCAGCTTTCAGAAGGATGTTGTGGTCACCCCAAATAGTGCAGTACCTGAATGCATACAGACAGCTGAACTCTGAACATAAAGACAGAAATGCCACTGTCATTATTACATAACTACCTTCCTTCAGAAGAATAGTTTTATGAGAATACACGTCTTGAAATACCATAACCTAACGATTTGAAGACATCATGAAAGCACAGGCTTGCTAGTGCAGTCCGTTAAGAAAAATATTTTTTTTTCTTGCTCAGACACCCTCTTTTTTGAAATTTAAGAATGACAAAATCTGCATTTAAATAAAGACCTTGACCTCTGTAGAAGCAAGCAGAAGTCTTAAAAAATGTGGGTAAGAGAATTTGATTGAAAAATAGCAGTAAAATCACCAGAAAGGCCATTTTTTTCCCCAGTGCTTAGTAAAAAAGCAGATTAGGAAGGACTGTTGACTTCAGAGCAGAGGGGAGACAAATTTGATGGTAACAGTGTTTCCAGACTTGGCCACAGCTGCTTGATCTGTGCCCAAGCTTATATCCTGCATTCATTACCTGTTTTACTTTAGTCATTTGAACATCATTATATCAAGATTTCTGGCTAAATTTTTGAAACAAATCATTGCTCAAAATTATTTCAAATAATTTCAGTAAAATTTTTCTTCAGTTTCAGCTACAAATAATTCTGGCTTCGGAAATATTGCATCTTTCCTGGGAAAAATGTCAGTTTTCATCAGCTAGTATTTAAACAGGTAGCTACATAGGCTACAATAGATTGTATCCTTTTTTGCAATATGAAATAGATTTTCTAAGTTAATTACAATTGTAATTTCATTTATAGGCAACAATACCATGGCTAGGTAGTTTTTACTTGTTGATTGCACTCCCTGTTCCAGGAGGGAGCAGTCAATGAGTCAAGCTGGGTGAGAAAGGCACATAGTCTGATGAGCTGGAAATGGACTGCCATCTTAATGAGGAAAACTATAAAAAAATCATAAAATCAAACCGTGGTGAAAGAAATATAAGCAGATAAATATACATGAGCTGACTTTAATAACGAAACACTGCATACTAGGAGGAGAATGCAGCAGAGCTGGAAGGTTTCATCATAAGTGTTTTGAAAGATCTTTATTGCTAACTCTGCAAAATGGGACACATTTTCAGCAAGTTGTTCTGGAGATGTAAAAGAGAAGGCCAGAAGGAAAACACTTGAGGTTAGAATTAATGAATGAGTCATATGTTTTTTCCTGAAATACAAATACTTTTGGAAGGATTGGGTAAAATGCTCAGTGAAGTGACGCCCAGGATGAATTTCATCACTTGTGTTGACCTACACAGTCTAAATAGAATTATTGAGGGGTGCACGTGTGTATTATTATTATTTATATATTTATTTATTTGTTAATAATGAGGGGTTAGACATTGTTTTAGGGGAAAAAAAAAAATCTGAACTTATATGAAAGGCTTCTCATTTCAAACTTNAGAATTATTGAGGGGTGCATGTGTGTATTATTATTATTATTTATATATTTATTTATTTGTTAATAATGAGGGGTTAGATGTTATTTTAGGGGAAAAAAAAATCTGAACTTATATGAAAGGCTTCTCATTTCAAACTTGTAACATCATTGTAACTTTTTTCAATTTCATACTTTAGCTTTAGGTTTAACTCCTATGATTTTCCCCTTGAGCTACCACTTACTAACCAGACAGCCTACATCATTTGTATTACAAACTCAACATTATTTATACAGATGACAAAAAATGCAGTCCTTTGCAACCAGCTTGATCTTTTATGAGTATAGCAAACTGGCCTTGATAAGAACAGTTAAGCTAGTTTCAAATTTTCCAGTTAAAGAAATCTAGAAAAAGAATCTATTAATTTAAATCAAAATGTTGCAAAGAAATTTTGACTGGAAAAGCTTCTCAAAAGCAGAATAGGCTTTATCTCCATGATATCCACTTTGAGTAGGTGACTCAAATGTGTATGATTTAAAAAACTGTTTTACAGCCTATTACATTTCTCAACATTGTGATTCTCAATGGCAATAAAAGAGACCAAATTTCAGACTTTTTTTTCTACTTGGTATTTACTGATTCACACAAGTGTTGCTATGCTTGGAGTACATCAAAACCTATATACAATAATTCAAGTTGGGTATAAAGAAAAGTGTTGGGTGCATAATCTTTTCTTCTAAAATTTTTAAGATAAAATTCAATTTGTGGATTTGAAAAATACCAGAATAGGATGGTTTTATTCTACTGCAGCTAAATAATCAAGTCTAAATACAGGAATGGGAATGTTCAAACGTAATGAAGATTTAAATAAGGGATAATTTTATTATTTCCCTTAAAATTTTCCCTATGCACCAACCAAGTCATTATAAGCAAAAAAGGAAAACATTTCCATTACAAGCAACAAACAGATTGAAAGCAAAGCAGATAAATTTTAAAAATACATTTTCTGCAGTCTCCCTCCAAGTAAAAAGTGAAGTTTAACAAAAAATCTCTCCAAAGTTCTTGTCCAATTGCCAATATTTACATTTATTTAATATCTGCAGAATAACTACACGAAGAAATGCACCTATGTGAGGCAAAGAGAGGCAGCAGATGTTAACCTCCCCTTTCAATAAAGGAAAAATCAGTGAATACCACCTCTGGCATTTTCATCACTGTAATTTAGACAGAGTATCATTGAGAATCACATTTTTTCACTGCACACCTATTAGGTACTCTGTTGCTGCAGCCTATCTTCCATCAGCACCCAGCAGAAAATGAAGGTTTAATCTGTTCCTCCCTACACTTTCAAATCCTTTCTTTCAGGACACAAGGAATTAAATGGATCTGGCTTGGAGTGCACACATTGACTCCCTTGTTATTCCAGCAAACAGCTGAACTGAAAACAGTTGGAGCTGCAGATTTCACTCACGCCATTCAAGCTTAGTATCCTATTAAAAATCCTCAATGCATTACAAAGTATGAGTTGACATATTTAAAGACATATACTACAATTCAAAGATTCTAAGCGGAGTCAGACTTCTCTGTTACAACATTTCATCATCCTCCTGACAAACCAAAAGATTACTAAGGTTACTGCAGAGGAGCACTTTCTCTAAATTGCATTTCTAAAATTTCACAGAGAACAAATAGAATAAATAGGTTGAACAAGGACTGCATTTTCACTCTTTTATATTAAAATGTTGAGTTCATAATACAAAACAAATTTTAGATTTTGCTCTGAAGGATTTAATAATGAAAAACTCTAAACATGGTCTTTGCTAGGAAATGAAAGGCTAGCTAAAACCAATTTTCCTTCTCCCATTCCAAGTAATTGATTGTCACATTCTAGACATTTCTAAGCAATGGGATTACATCATTCAAATGTTTTAAAGAAAACAGCTGTTACATCTAATATTCATGACCTATAAGTTTTCCATATCAAGTTATTCAGCTGTTCCTCCAGTCCATGTGAGTTGCAGTGAAATGAAACTGTGCAAAAGACCAGTTTTATTCCATAGTTAAATGAATGCACATATTGTTCCAAAGCAACAGAGGGAAAACAAAACCTAAAAAATCTCGGTCTTATCACTGCTTCAGTGGACTGGAAGTCCCTTATTCATCCCCCACACAAAATCAGTACAGTATTTTGTTGCATATTTCACATTGCTTCTTGTTAGCATTGATGTGCACAGCTGCATGTGCTATGTGTGAATAATTCTTATAGAACGTTATAGGCGGAAAGAAAGAGAAGGCACAGAGATTTTTAAGACAAAGCATAGATACTTTTGAAGATCCATGCCAGCTCTCATAATCAGCTACCTCAAATTCAGCCTTTATCATTGGTTTTACTTTGCATTGTTTTGGTTTTTTTCAGTGAAGGACAAGTACATTTGGATAAAAGCAGTTTATCATGTTGTTAGTTAGAAACAAGGAAGTTAAACAAGATCCATTAGTCTCCTTAATGCATAAGGACATTTCTCATGCTAAAATTTTATCATGCTGGGAACAGCATTATGTTTCCAGGATATTGTTAAATTGATGCCTGCACCTCTTCCAGAAAACCGATTTTGTAACAACACCACAAAATATAGGTGCTCATTTTGCTTTAAATGAATTGTGAACTGTAAGCAGAACAGTAAGAGAACTTTACTGGTGTTACAGAGAGCTTGCCCTAGGGGCTGCCTGGGTGATGCCTTAAGTTTTAGCTTTCATGTTTTTCAGATTCTGTGCTGCCTGGGTGTGTAGCTCTGAGCTTCATGTTAAGTGTTAATAAGTTCTCTTCACAGTTTAGTTAGATAAAACAATCCTTTTCCAGCTCCAGACCAAGGACAACAGTTACAAGCTTCAGACCCAAAACCCATAAACAACGGGGAACTGGAAACAAGGAAGATGAGAGTTCATGACCTGAAGCTGTAATTAGACAATTAACCCCACTATGTAATGGACCAAAACTTAGAAAAGTCTAAAATCTCGTGACCGAGTTCCATTTTGGATCCATCCTGGATGTAGCCCCGGCCAGGCTCTCATAGTGCCCAACGTGTATCCTTTAGGGGCCCTTCAATAAATACCAACTTTATTATTTTCACTGTGTCTGTTCCAGATCAGCCTCTCTAGGCATCAGGGAGGGGGTGATAACAGCAGTGGGCTCATGGATGGGTTGAACTGCAATAACTTGCTCTTAACCACTGGTTTTGCTGCCAGTTTATTTTGGACGTTGTACAAGCCACGTGGTCTCTGTACGGCCTGCACTATGTCAAGTATACAGTGGGTGTGCTGTGTAAACAGCTTCCAAACAGTAGGAAAACCTACCAAACTATTAAATTACCCAGTGACCCATGCAAACCTAAAGAAGCTTTAATTTTGTATCCAAGCAGAAAGGTCTGGGGTTGTGGATATCTCCATCTTCAGGGACACCCTTAATTTAAACACTGTCTCCTGCTAGCGGTGTTACCAACCTGGTACTTTTCTGACATAGAGAAACAGCAGAAATTCAGCGTAGAAATCGAATTTTTCAAGGCAGTATTGAATTTTTTCAAGAGTATATATCCATATAAATGTATATACATAAATGAACACATAGTTCTCTGACAGTTCTATGTCAGCTTTACCACTACAAGATCAAGCACTTTATTTTGCCAGTATGCTAAACTTGACACATTAGGAAAGATATTTTTTTTTCCAGATAAAAATTAAAAAGACTTTCAAATTACTGTTGGTAATGCTTCAAAGTTCTGTGCACGTGATATCAAACTATTCCCTTTTCCCGTCCCTCCTTCTTTCTTTTTTTCCCTCCTCAGCAGCTGGGCAGCTCCTGCAGCACTAGATGGTGCTGCAGCACAGCCGCAGCAGAACCTGCTGCCTCTGGTGTCTGCTGGACCTGAAATGTCTCACTGCTCTTTTTAATATTGAATGTACCAAACCTGTTACTAAAGACAACTGGCCAGGGCCTCTGGGTTTTCAAGTTGTTTCATTGTTTTGTTTTTAACCTTTGTTTTAACATACGTTCTAGCTTTCTAAGACTTTCTAGGAAACAAACCCTATGCTTTGTGTGGTTTTCTTGCCCAAGCTGAAAGAAAAGAAGGAACAAGAAGAAAATTGACATGCATCATAAATGTAATTCATTTTACACAAAGTACTTTTTTAAGCTTATCACTTATCTACTTTATCTGATACAGTGAACCAAGAAGAAAAATAGCTAAGATCTTCCTACGATGCTACAACACAAAACTTGTACCTTCTGAAAGTAATTCTTCTAATAGAAATACAGTGAAATAAATTAGTTACAGAAGTAACTAAACAAAGCACATTATAAATGTTAATTACACGTTAAAAAGTAATTCAAATTCGTTAATTAAACTCCCCATTTCTGTACTTCCACGCAGTTCAACAGCTTTCCAGGAATACAAAGTTTCCTAAGTTTGCACATTTGCAAAGCTATATCTCAAATGTCCATTAGTTTCCCAGCTTTCTTTATATTATGCAAACATTTTTAATTTGTGCATTTCTTTTTAATTTATTACTATTATTGCTGTTGTTATTGGTTTTGTTATTATCATTGTTGTTATTAGTTCTGTTCAGTTGGCCCTGATAAGTAGACTTCTGTGCACTGGGTAATTTGCCAGTTGCAACTGGTTCTGCAAGAGAGCAAAGTCCACTTGCCAGGAACAGTATGATGAAACGAGGCCTTCAAAGAAGACTTGAAGCATTTAATAATTGCTGTTTAATGGAGAATTCTTAGAAATTCTTGTAGCTGTCAAAATTAAATCATCTCCTTTCCATAAATGCTAAAAGCTGTACTTCTTATTCAAGGACAAGTTAGTCAACCATCAAGGCAACAAAATCATTACTCATTCAATTATAACAACCAAATCTTCATCTTTCATAGGGGAACAAACAAAGTTAAGCATAAGACCACCAAGAAAATCAGCAAGGTCAGATTCTAGTAACGCAGGATTGTATCAACACAAAGCCAGGTGCTGACTACCTGGATTGCTGCAGGAACATATCACGAGTATACTCAAAACTGTTTGAACTAGAAAGCAAGTCCTGCACCCTAATAACCTATGCATTTATTGGTTTGAGCATACTAGAAAATGTATGAAACACTTTAAACTGGATTTGGTTTTTTTACTCTTTTATGGTCATTGACATTACACAAGATTTCGAAAAAAAAAAAATGCTCTACACAGAAGTAAGGCCCATGTGTAGCTGTGTCATCCACTTCCCATTGAAATCCAGGGCACAGGAAATATTCCTCTGCCTGTCCTGAGGGGTTCTGCTCCTCAGGAGAGCTCTGCTTTTAACCTTCAGCCATGGAGAAGGCTTCAAGGCTTTGGGATGAATTGGGTTCTGTGAGTGTGTGAAATAGACAGAAGTATCATTTGTCACAGGGTGAAAAACTTATTTGGGGTTTTAGTATGGAGGCAGATGGAAGACAAGATGGAGGATTTGGGGAATTGACTCAGCTTCTTCTTCATCTACCCTATTTTCTGCAGCGTTGGTAGCACAGAGTGATTGCACAGAAAAGTCTGCAATGCAGGTGCTACATGGACGACAAATGGTTACTGGTGGTAAACTACGTTCTAGTAGTTAATTGGATAAAATATCTATAAAAGATCTTGAAACTGTGTGTCTTGTGACTTCTAGTGCCTTTCTTCCTAGTGTGCTAGTCTGGTGTGTAGATGAGCTCACTGAAATGTGGATAAGAAACAATAAACCACAAATCTGAAGACCAAACACTACAAGTCAAATTCATCTCATTTAATCCCTGCACAAAACTCTCGGAGGTTTCCTATTAGGGGACCCAGAAATCTGGCAAATTCCCTCCTTCATTTTTAATGCAGTAAGTATTCTTAAACATGCCCTCTGTCAGACTCCTGCTGTCCCCACAGAATGTGGCATTGTTCCAGGTTAAGAGAGGAAGCAGGGCTTTTTGAAGCAGCAATTCAGCATGGCAGCAGATGAGTCAGCATAGGGCTTCAGCAAAGGACAAACAGGAAGAAAATTTAAAAAGACAGGAATGAGATGGGAATTTCAGAAGACAAAAAATTTGTGAAAGAGAGAACCTGAAAATAGCTGAAAGGAAAATAAAGCAGGCGAGAGAGGCTGGAAAATAAAGGTAGCAACCAATAGCTAGAACATGATTTGCAACCTAACAAATTAAAGTCCCAAGCCAATGGGGACCATCTGCACCAATGTGTATTCTTGTGAATAAAGGAAAATGTCTTTCTCAGAAGTTTGTAAGATACCCATGGAACATGGGCTTTTCCTTGGTAATTTTCAAGCAACCTCTTTAATAAATTACAAGTGTGGCTCTTTTATTCTGATTTGCTGTCTCCGATATCAGATAACACAGTAGCAAAGAAAATACATCTAATAATTAAGAACTGATCAAAATTCACAAATCACACCCAAATACTGTAACTACAAACCTGAGCTCAGTCATTTAAATTGCAGTGGAGATCACCATGTAGTCTTTGCTGCTCAAATGCTTAGTCTGGTGATTTAGCTATTCGCTAGCTTAAAAAAAGGTATATAAAACCAACTTTGAGAGATACTATAAATATTTTGGTCATAGGATCAAAACTGAATCTTGAACAGATTTGAGACAGGGAAGTTATTCTTGCAGATCTCAGCTGAAAATCAAAAGTATATAACTTAAATTGTAATGTGTTACGAAAAGAAAATGTCTTCATCACTCCTTATTCTACCTGAAGTTTGAAAGTAATACAGCATTCAGTATTTTGCAAGGTTTTTGAAAGCAAACAATCATATTGGTAACCAGAAATGCAATGTTCCTTTGTGGAAAAAGGAGTGGCTCCTTCCCCATGTATTCTATTTACCTCTGTTTCAATTCTCATACTGAACTGCTGGTCTAGATTCATAAACAAGGTGGATAGTTAAAGTACTCTTAGAAGAGTAATATGTAATGTAATACATGTAATAATACACATGAGGTTACCCAGTTTACTATGTAAAATTTGATATTTTAGTCCAATGTATCCAAATTACCTATTTCAAGTTGAGGTCCTAGTCCTTTGTGAAAGACTGATCCTATACCTGATAACAACTAATGTGTAGTAAACTGTTTTGTCTTCAGCTACACCAGGCATCTGGGTTTTCAGGAAGTCCCCTATGAAAGAAGCTACAGTGGTACCATGTCTGTACAATTCCCACTGTATCCCTCTTCCCTTTGTTTTACCACGAGTCTTACAGTATCTGATAATATTCTTAAATTTCCAGGTTGTGAAATTCATTTACTGCCTAAAAAATCCTGTATTTAAATAAAAATCTTTTAGCCTTGCTTTCTTCCTCAAAATACCTGCGGAAGAGCAAGTAAGAATGTTCAGTTTGGTACCTCAGATCTGTGATGTTAGAGCACAGTTGGTTAATGATTTTTCAAACTTCCGTTTTATGATTTTGTCTGCTGAGCTGCTGGACAATGTTGAGGTGCAGAAATTTGGCTTTTATAGAAGCTGATGATGTGGTTTATCAACCACTTTGCTCATCCCACACAGCTTAATGGTCTTAAAATACGATTCTATTTTGTGGGGGTTTTTGGATATTTTACTGTACCCAAAAGTACAGACACTTGGGACCATTTAGAATATAATATTCCTCCTTGCTTGTAATTTCTTTTTTCCAAAGGGTACTAACCATACTCTGTCACAGCAGATTTTATTCTGTCAGTCTATAAATAGACATGTAGACACAGAGTAACCCTTCAATATCTACGAAGCACAAGGTGAACTGCAGAGGTCTTACACACATTAATGGTGTACTACAGTGAACTGTAGTATAGTTTCTCTAATATTACAGGGCAGGTAATTCAGAAGAATTTTTGAGAAAAACCAGAAAAGCATGAAGAATAAGTGCTGAGGTAGTAGTGGAATATTTCTGTTATGGTACTACAAACATACTCATACAAATATACTTATCCATATATATGCCCATATATGTATGTCAGTATAAAAATAACATATTTCATCATTTCAGATCACAATCACACTGGAAACGCACATATAAAATAATCTTTTCCTTATACATTAGCAGAAAAACTATGATTAAATCTACAGAACCTATTCTGAAAAAACTTGCTTTCTTGCCTGTGGAATATCTGCATTGTTTTTTACCAGAAGCAAATGTACTCATCTCAACTCAAAGAGATGAAAGGCCACACCAAAAGAGAAGACTGTATCTTGAAGCTTGCTTCAATTCCCTTTTGAAGTATGGAACCACAGTGAAGGGCATGTGTGGCTCCAGAGCCAGCTGAAGGGAATAAAAGAACACAGCTCAGGCATTTATGTGATACCTTTTCTCAGCTAACACAGATTATGAAAAGGAAGTACACTGCTCAGTGGGAAAGGGAAATTGCAATGTACTCCTAGCAGGTTTTATATTTTGTGAAAAATTGTAAGTGTTCTGTCAGAACTTTGGAGCGCTATGATTGCTGCAGTAGTAGTGCTGTAATGCAGTGCTGCTTTATGCCTTTTGAATTACAGGTGATTTCCAAAAAGGAATGGAAACACTTCCAAAAAAAAAAGAAGTGCTCCATCTTTTGAAATGCAAGGGTTAGAATCATAGCTAACTACATGAAAACTGCTGTCCTTCTCCAGGGAATCACATACAGGGAGAAACTGGCAGGTATTAGTTCTCCTTTTGCCTTCTTCACAAGAAAATGCATAGAACCTGCTTGTTTAGCTGATTTATGAAAGAATCACTTCAATTCACAGCAGGGTTTCTGATAGTTAACTATAGAGAAAGGGACTTCATTCTGAGCTGTAATTCACAAAATTCAAGAGGCAAACATCCAAGGATGTTTAAAACTTACCAACTTTCAGAACCTGTTCTTACTCAAAAAGACAAGTTTGTCATGTTATTCAGATACTCATGTTGCATTTTTGGCACTCAGACAGCAATCATCCTATAACCTGAAATTTCTTCTGTCAACTCTCCCATAATAAAAAGCACAAGGCAACTTTAAACATAATGTCAAAAACTCAAACATTTCTTACATTTTGTGCAATTTTCTGCGCCTGACTGTGACTGTTCCCTTATGCCATATTAGAGTTTTTGGCTATTTATTAGAAGTGACATGTAATTATAAATCAAAAAAGTAACAAACTCAGCCCTTATAATGGCTAATAAGAAATACATCCTAAAGACTACTGAAATATGCAAAGCAAGAAAATATCTATGAACTTCAGTTTACAATGCAGATCAGAAGTAGGTGACTTATAACACATAATATTATTCTACTTTGCAACATATAGGCTCACACATTGTCAAGAGAAAAATCACCACTAGGATTTTTGTGGCACTGCTTTTGTGTGTCTGCTTTTGCTTACACGCACATCTGTATTTGCATAGATATTCATAAAAATAGTTCTTGCTACGAAGTCACAGCTATCATAACAAATTCCTATTACTTGTTTTTGAATTAAGATAATGATATATTGCCAATGACTTCTCACTTTAAGTTTGACAGCACTAAATCTCACTCACACCATTGAAATAGTATTAATTTATGCTTTTCCAGGAAATCTGAACATCAACACATGTTATTATCACCACATACACAAATACTAAACAACATAATACATTCTCTCAGCAAATGTCTGTTAATGAATTTGCACAATGACTTGATGTAGAATTTTTTTACATTATAATGAAATTTTTATCATTACAGCATTGCATTCAGTATATTTTATATTTTAATCAGACTAAGATATAGGCTAGAAGAGACTGTAATAGGTAACATCTATGCTGGAATCTGATAGTCATATTAATATTTCTCCAGAGACCATTGGTAGAGCATATTAGCTCATTTTCTACAGCCTGTATTAACATACTTTAATGCAGGAGAAATGTGGAGAGAGGAGAGGAAGGAATAACAATTGTATTGGTTCAAAGTGCACTTAACATGCATTCATGTCTTGGTGACATAAATATCCAAATGAAAACGAGATTTGTCAGAGTTTTTATTTTAGAACTAGAATTGAGAGCAGTAGAAGACCCGCTTTTATTCTCATCACAGGCAAATATTCACCTTCTTCTGAGCCTCCTGACTGGTGAACAATCTAATGTCTATTTTAGGACAACCTTAGGACCTCCACAGCATTGCAGATGCTACTGTACTCATATCACAAATTCCCTGAATTACACATCACTCTTCTATGTCCAAATGTGTCACTGAGAACTAATGAGTGCATCTCCATCCTTGTAGAAAATATCACATGTTGCAGAATTTTTACTCAGTGTGTCGTTGGGTGTTTGCTTTGTAGAAACTGCTCAGTGTCTCATTAGGTGTTTGCTTGTTCCTTACTTTAAGGGAAGGGCTTTCATACCCCACATACTGTTCAAAATCCCTTTCCAAAGGCCATGTCTATGGATCTCCAGTGAGTCTATCGTGCAACATTCGCCTTCTCTTTTTGGTTTATTTTTTATTTTAATCTGTTTTGCTAAGATGGAATATCCAGTGTTGATGTTCTACCGCTCCAAGGAATATTCAAATCCTTTTGTCACAAGAACACTAATTCTGACTATTTTTACTGGTCACCATTCCTGCCTCTTCAGAAAGAAAGTCCAGGCTTAAAAGGGTCCAGAACACTGTCTGCAACATTTATTAATTATTCATTTATCCTGATGAATTATGCAAGCCAGACCTTCCATTACTGGGGCTACCAGTTAAGGCTTCTCCAGCTTTCAGCTATTTTTATTCCCTTGATACATCGATAACAGCAGACTAACCAAGTAGCGCTCACTTCTCTACTCAGAAACAGATAGGAACCTCTTCTTTTTTTCTCAATTTTGTTCTACTTTTCATTAGCTCCCAATTCTTAGAGACTCTTATTTTATCTAACCAGCAGCCTTCTGTCTTAGTTTGATCCAGCTTTCTTTAGAAGGCAGCTGAATCTCCAGTAAAATATATATATATGCTCTTTCTGTGTTCATACAAACAGTGCTGCATCACTTGCTCGGCTGCCATTTAGCTTGTAGATGTCTAAATACCACAAGAACACTGCTGTTGCTCATCTCAGGGAAAGTATTCCACTGCCTGAAATTTTGCATTTCTGAGCTCAGACTGCCATAAATCCTGACAAGTAACTTTGCAGCTAATTCCTTAACTTAATTAGTACCTAGAAAATTGGCCTGATCATCGCTGTCATCCTTGGAGGCACTGACCTGGTAGGCAAGCGAACAACACATCCAACGCCTCCAAGATTGCCCTCTGCACAGAATGAGCATTAGCCACTGTTTATGTTTGATAAAACATAGCAAGGGATTAGCAGAGCAGACTGATTTTCAAGGGATGTGGAAAAAGTGATTTTTCTTCTCTGAGGCAGAGCGAAGTTTCCCAAGAGATACAAAACCAAGGTGACTTTTACAGGTGTGCTATTATTGTAATAAAGCACATAAAGATGTGGTAAACAAGTCACATCTTTTTCCATAAGAATTTCAGTCTGAGCAAGACTAGAATTGCCAGACTATTTGGAAGGTTTCTAAGCAATCTGATTGTCTCTCCAGATAACATTTGAGAAACACAGATCTATTTCTGCTATTCCTTGACTTTTTTCCAAATCAAGGAGTATGCTCAGGCCACAGGGGAAAACAGAAAATTTAAAAATGTAGGCCTACTAAACTACTCAGAAAATTTTTAAAAGCTAATTAAAGGGGAGGGGTTGAGAAAGTTATCTACTGTACCCTGTGTTTTACAGTTTTTCAAAATGCTCATAATGTAATGCAAAGAGGAATAACCTGTATCTAATTGCAGATACATTACACTTTAATATGCTTTAATATCTTGTTTTGATAATTTCTCACACTGTCCTCTCAGGCAGGATTTAAATTCAAGGCAAAAGATCAACTGAAAGTCTTTGTCCCTCGAAAAAGTAGAAGCAGAGAGAGTGAAAAGATAATAGTCCCATGATGTTTGAGCTCTATCCAAAGTCCATGAAAATTTTGTGGTAGGAGTCAAGAGGAAAGATGAGAGATCCAGTCAAAAGATGTTTGTGAGTGACCCAGATGTCCTGGAAAAAGATAACTGAGGTCTCTCTACTTGGAAAGAGAGACAACATTGGTGTCTGCAAAAAAGACACTATCATAGCATAAATTGTGTTTCTATGTCAGTATATAACATATGGTCCAGATATTTAAGTCACAAAGCAGGGGTGGAGTGCTTTACTCCAAAATAAGTTAGACATTAACAAACATCTCAGATATGGAAGATTACCACTAGATTATCCCTAATTACTTTTTTTCTGAAAAGATAGAAAGCAGTTATCAATAGTTTGAAACAGCAGACCCTTTCTTGTGAGAGTTAAGGGGTATAAAGTAAACAAGAACAGGAGTTGAATCCAAGTTACACCTGAGAAGGATTCCACAAAAGATATTGCTGTAAAAGCAAATATATTTTATTAAAAATATAAAAACTAAATGGATCATGAAAGCATCTCAGCATTTTAAGACAATACAAGGCCACAGAGAGCGCTTCTATGTTTGCTTGTTGCAAAACCATCTTTTTTAATCTCTTTTACAGCATTTGCAATTGGTAACAGCTACACCAAGTGTGTTAGAGCAATGTGAAAGTATCACAGAACAGCTTGAGTTAAGAGTGATGCCAGATGAATTACTAAAATAGGGCATTCTGGGGTCTGAAGAGTTACAGTTCATCCAACTGTCTTCCTGAAGCACTCATGTGAAGCTGAGCTTTCCAGGAAATTTCCCAAGGGACAACATAAGAAAAACCTCCCACTCATGCTATGCGGCTAATTCTGAGAAAGGGCATTGCCAAAGTGAGACAAGTATTTTCCAAGGGTCACTGGTTGTTAGTGAAGCCCTAAGTCATGTAGCATGAAAAGAGACTAGCAGCAAACACCAAAATCCCTAGGGAACAAGTCACTATAAAGAAGCAATGCTCATGATTACAGAAAGAACAGAGGCACAGACAGATCTGCAACTGAGATACTGAGAAAACTTTCACAAGAGAAATAGATGATCTGTGTGCTGAGCAATTTTTCCAAGGAATAATGTAAAGAGTCTGCTATGGCCTGGATCCCCAAACCAGTGTTATCACCACAAGCCAACTGACAGCCAGAGGAAAGAAATCCACTCTAAGCATCCAAAACAAATAGAAAGCTTCATGAACATGGAAACAGACATCTCCTGGTGGAGGAAAACAAACTATGAGACAATGAAAAAGTGTCTTACTGCTACATTTACATTTTGAAAATTATATTTAGAAACGATGATGTTATAGACTTTTATCCAGAGTCCGTATAATTCATTTTTCTCATTGTGATTTGGACAAAGGAGCAGAAAGAAGACTTCTTAAATTTGCAGATGAAAACAGTGAGTGTGCCTGGAGGAGATACTTATGGGATGAGATGAAAGAAAAAAAAGTTTAATAATGTACAAAGGTAAAATCCTAAATGTAAAATTTCATGGGTAAGAAAGAGGTGGAAAAAAACATATTGTGGGAAGGGAGATTGGGAGTCACAGTGTATTACAAGCTGAACTTGAATCAACCATCTCCTGCTGTTTTGGAAAGCAAGAAAATACTAAACTGGTATGTATTGTTTGAGAGACACGTGAAACACTTTTTCCAGTCTGCTCAGCAATGGCCAAGTTTCACACCAAGCCCACTATAAGCCTGGGCTCAGCAGTTCCAGAACAAGCTGGGAAGTAGCTCCTCAGGAATATTATCAGAGAACAGAAGAAAAATAAATACCCCTATGAAGTAGAAGTTGGGATTTTTGGTTTGTTTTGGATTTTTTTGTTTTGTCTTGTCTTTTGCTTAGTTTTAGTTAGCTATATAGTAGATAAACTACTCAAAATGTATCTAAAGTCTATATTATATTACACTATATAAAATAATTTCACAACACTTTTTTCTACAGTCATATTTCTTTTTGTCTGCATACAGATTTAAAGGTCAGCAGGTTACAGAAGCTCTGTATTCCTAATGTGTTTGCTGAAACTTTGCTTCATTTGTTTACATAGATAAAACACTTAGGAAAGTATTTTATGAACTCCCATTGACTCTCGTGACTTCACAAATAAACTCTAAAAAGAAGAAAAACCATGAGGAATGCTATTCATTCACTGACTTCCGTTTATAAATAAAATATATTAGAGGACATATGAGGGTGAGCTGTATGTACAGAACATTCTCATTTCGTCAGCAGGCACAAATCAGTTCTGCCTGTGCTCTGCAGAGCTGTGTGCAAACACCACCCACAAGCTCCACAGACCTCCAGCTTCAGCTCAGCACTGCACTGACACAGCCACAAGCAATTCCAGATCAGAACTAAACCCAGATCAGCACCAATCCCAGAGAGATGTCTCATGTCTGCCTGCAGAAACACCTTTCCACAGTATCTGCTAAAAACTTACTGCACATTGCAGATTTAGTCCTTTCTTCTTGTCAAAAGCTGGCAATGACTACCCTAATTTTTTATTTATTTTTTTTTTAATGGTGGGACCATTAAAAAAATCAAGATCAGCTCTCTCTTTGGTTAGGACTGATTACAGAACTGCCACTCCAGTTAGTGTTAGTACACACTGTCGTATTTTAAGACAGCTTACAGCTACAGTCCTAAAATAAACACAAATAAAATACCATTGCACTGAGTATGAAGGGCGACTATGTTCACATAAACAGGCCTCAGAATGCAACTCCAAGACAGCTCAGTCTGAAGAGATAACATTTGTGCTATTTTTGGAGACTGCCACCTTCAAAAGCATGCTTCATCTGCTGCAGCAAACCAGGCCACGCAAATGAACATACACTTACAGTCCCAGGCACTAATTATTTGAATTCTGCCTTGAGTTTCAAATGAGTGGTCCTGTTTACTGGAATGTTAGGAATTTTACTGGAATTTTATTTGGGAGTTTTAATACAGAAGCGCATTAAAATCAGTGGGATTATTTCTGGGCATTTGTAAGATGTCCAATCAGGTTACTGATAGTGATTTATTGCTTGCTTTTGGAGCATGAACACGTTCATGAATATGGTTATGACTGTTGAATTAAGTGATGAGCAAATAACATCGCAAAAAATTCTGATCATTAAGTAGTTTCTACTATCTCCCTTAAAAGGATTTACTCACTTCAACACAGGCTGTCAGACATGCTCCAGCAGTTAGGAAAAGCCCTTTTGTTTATTTTACTAACAGCAGAGCTGAATGAGACACTTTCACTGAGAAGTGTAGGACATAAACCTGCTCATACCTTCAGCTGCACCAGGTGCACATCCACGTGCTTGCTGTCCGAGTCCTGCTGCACGGAGTAGGTCAGATCCCGCACCCTTTCAGACGTCATCCGAAGCCAGGTCTCAATTTCTGGCAGGTGCAGAACAATCTTCCAGTCAGCCCCGGTGTGTAGAGGAGGAGGCTTTTCATACTGCTGGCCAGAGTCGAGGTCCTTCATGACGTCCCCTTCCCCCTCTTGTTCCACCGTAGGGGTCACGTTGATGAGCATGGGAGAGGCGTCAGACGGCATGGGATCCAGCTCTTGCGTTCTCATGGGAGAAAGTGCTACATCCATGGCTCACGGGAGGAAGTCTAAACCATACTTCTTGCAAAAATAGCTGCAAAGATAAAAAGAAAACGCGCTGCCGTGTTAAGACAAAATTCAGCAACAAAATGCTCAAAGACAAGGAGTAAATGATAATGTCTGAGATGTATTGAACACCTAAGGAAATTCTTCACCCTGAAAATCTACACTGGAAGTTCAAGACTAAATAGATTTTTTCAAAACAACTTTGTTGATTTGTACCCAATCTTTGCATGAGAAAAGTAACAAATACTGCATTTCTCTCATTGTAATTTCCAATTGTAATTTCTCATCTAATTTCCAGTCACCTTGGAAATTATAGCTTTCATTAATGATAAATATGTTCTGATTTTTTACAACTGCAACATAAATAAATGAACGTTGACAAAGTCAGCAGAACTTTACTGTCCTCCACAAGTTAAGACAAGCCTGGTATTTGTAAACTAGTACATATTGGAACACATGCCTTGGCCTGAAATTTAAGACTAAACACAGAATATTTCAAGATTTATTTCAATTTCCCAACTTCCCACTTGACTGTTGATCATGTACAATCAAAAATTTGCATGGGAACTTGAAGCAATTATTGAGGACATTTGGTTGATTTTTGTTTTGAACTTTAAATTCTAGTAAATTTTAGATTAAGAACTCTGACAATAAGCAAAAACTCCAGCAAAACAGACATAATAATTCCCAAGGTCAAAATATGTACCTAAAATTAAAACCGTTTTACAAAGTGGCTTTGTGAAAGCCCAAATGCTGTGCCATCAATATACACTTATGAGATCCACTGGAAAAAATAAATAAGTAAAACACTTTACTTTGTACCTCTTCCACTGTATGATCTAGCTACTTGGTTACTACACATGAAAAAGGCTGACATAAACCCTAAATACAAAAAAAAAACCAAACAAAACCCACAAAACCAAACAAAACAAAAAAACCCAAACAATTTTACTTGCCTAACATAAAATCTATAACATCGTAGAAAAAAACAGAATTTTCCTTGTTAAATCAACACTGTGACTACTGAGTTATATTTCTGAATATTTCATGTGGAGTCTCAGCATCCAGAGACTACTCCTGCAGGCAATGAGAGTAGCAAAGAAGTATCCAGTCACCATTTCACTTGTCATAGCCAGGAAGAACAAAACATTTATATTTTATGTTAATTTTATTTTATTTCCTACCCTGCCAACACTTAGTAAATCAGTGTTTGCACATCTATCATGCTCACAGAACAATATATTAAATATATTAATACTAAATATAAATTTGGCACTTCAGAACAAAACTTTCTATCAGTGCAATCAAGCAAAGGAAATAAAGAAGAATCCAAATATTCTCAGTGCCTGCTGTACGATTTCCAACTCTTTTAGGTCAAATTTTGAAAAATTATTAACTAAATGTTGTTAAATAAAACGTTCTGCAGCAAAGGTGGATGAAATTAACATTTCAGGCCTGTTGAGTATTTTTTAAGTTCATCTCTTTACATTGCCTATATTTCAGCTTGAACTTTGCTGCCATAAATACTCAACATAAACTGTTAGAAAAATCAGTGTAAGAACATTTTTGTCTGAGACACCGCTGATCATAGCCGCAGTTCTAAAGCATAGAATTCTCCTGTTCTAACAGCCAAAACTATCTCAGTATTTTAAAATACTCTTCACATTATTTGCTCCTGAAAGTGAAATTTGTATGAAGCACATGTGTACCTTATTTCTGCGTGTTTATTGTTAAACATGCCTATCAGAATAACAGCTGGTTGTGAATCATTACATTATACGGAAACACAGGAAGAGCAGTGCTTGCTTCGTAGTGTTTTTTTTTCACGAAAAAATAACCCCTGGCACTCTTACAGAGTTTTTCAGTATGACTCAGCTCTAGTAAGGACATTAAAGCAATTAGCAAACAGCAATGAAAACATGCTCCTGCAGAAGCAAACAAAAGCTGGTCCGTGCTGCATGCAGAGCGTACCTCCAGCTTTCAGGCACGGAGGGTGCAATTAGCAGCCATTAGGAACCTGCTGACCTGTTTTTGTTACCATGTGCTTGACTCTCTACGAGTGGCTCTCCAGCATCACAGCTAATGCCTCCTTAATCCTAGGAGCTCTTGCAGTCAAGTCCCTTACATTCTTTTTTCTCTGCCAGACCACAAGTTGCGACGCTTCAATTAAGAATACGCGGAGAAATTTTAAAATAAATAATTACTTTCATGTTCTTAAAAAAAAAAAAAATTCTACAAAAGTAATAAAATACGCTGTGGATACTAATCAGCAAGGTCTGTGAAAGCTTTAAAATGCTCACAAATACGTGAAAAAAGAAACTTGCTGCTAGAAATGACTGAATCCAACCATTAGGAATCACAGATTTCTTTAAACCGATTCCTGGCAGAATAAAAAGGCATCATCAGGACAGCGGAGAGGTTCTTCTGCTCTCTCCGGGAGCGCTGGCACCGAACGGGTGCGCCCACAGGGAGAAAGCGAAAGCTCCGTCACCTCCCGCCCCGGCCGGGGGCGGGCTCGGCTCTGCCCCGGGCACCGGCGGCAGGAAAATCCCCCGGGCACCGTGCTCTTACAGAATTCAGATCCTCGAGTAAGAAACAGCAAACAAGGCCCAGCAGCAACAGCCAACCTCACACACATATCTATTTTATGCAATTTAGGAGTTCTAAAACTTGCCGAATCGCTCTTGATCAGAAGTAGGTTCTGCTTAAAAAAAAGGGGGTGAGAAGGGATAATCAAGTTAAACAATACTTTGGGGTCATATCTTGATATTTTAAGTGACTGGTTTAAATGTTTGCCTTAAATTTTGTTATATTTCTGGAGTATTTTTTCCCCCCAGATTTTGTGAGATGCACAAATAGTGAATTGTAAACCACTACAGTAAGTGTTAGAACACATATCAAAACTGAATAAAATTTTTAGAGGTGATCTTTATACCTTGTAAAAATAATATTTGAAATTGGGTAAAGAAGGGATTTTTTTCTTTTAAGCGGGACTTTATCACTGCCAAATTTTTTTTAATAAAACTTAGAAGCTAGGCTCAGTCTCATTTTCTGCATCATAAAATCCTGCTAGCATCAATGACAGTTTTAGGTGGGCAAGCCATACTAAATCACATTCCAGCTTTTTTCTGAGCCAAGCTTTTTCTGTACCCAGAAGAGTTATACAAACCAGCTGATTTTAAATTTGCATGTTAACAGATGAAAATGCAATGTCAAATGTCCCGATCAGTAAAAATTTCATCTTTCAACATTTGCAGGGCATAACCTTATTTTCATCATCACAGCCAGACTGAGAGTTATGATACCATTGTTTCCCAAAAATACTCCTCCAATTATTTATTTCTGCCACTTCAAAAGCTACTGTTTCACTCTTCTGAAGGGCACATTTAAGAACTATACAACACAGCTATCAGCTTGCATTCCTTCTGGTGGCAGAAAAAAAAAATAGATGAATCAAGCATGTTTTTTTGCCTTGTGTTAATTCTTTATATGCAGCCTTGCATTGTCATGGATACTGGTATAAAAGGTGAGAGATCCTGTGTAAGCACATGCACACATATGCTTTCTATCTTCATCTTCAGTAAGTGCATTATGCCTAACAGATGGCTGATTACCTTCCACTAATCACACAGACCATCTCACTTTCCCCTGCTTTTCCACTCAGTCAGATGCTAACACTCTTGTGCAAAACATAGAATGTCTGTGTCAACCATAATGTAGTTTATCAATCACCACAAGCCTTGAAAGGCTTCTCGCACTCATTCTGCTCCCCAGTTGTTCGCATTTCCCTTGTTCATACAGACAAGTCATATTTCACCCTGCCAGCTATCAGATCATCCACATTTTCCTCCAATAGCAGTTAGCTCCTGTCAAACAAAGAATCATTAAGCATTTGAAGCCATAGAGTAGTCCAGTCATTGATCAGTGGTGCAGACACTGGGTCCAATGAATATTAATGAGCTCTAATTTCCCTTACTGTCACATATTGTTAAAATCAGCTGTAACCACTATACAGCCACCTCTCTGTCAAGTAAATAATTTATTTCAATCTCAAAAATGCCACAGAGAAAAAAAACCAGAAACTCCATCACTAAATAATTTTGTCTGCTTGCTGACTTTGAAATCTAATGATGTAAATTTTAACATCAGATTTAACAAGCTCATGGATGCTGAATTTTCTTGAATAGATACATTGAAAATGAATGTCTCACACAGACAAGTCATATATTATAATGTCTTTTTCATTTCGTTAGTCTCAGGAATTCTCTGCCAAGTTATAAGGCTCATTATACTTTTCCTTGAAAATGCAATTAACTGTATCAACTACAAAGAAATAAACTGTGTCAGTGCAGAAAAAATCCTGAAATAAATCATCGCAGTTACATACAGAGCAAATTGAATTTAATATCACAGTAAGCCTATCCACTCTACATTGATCCTGTTGCTGATTACCTATACACTTTAAGGAATAAAACTGTTTCAAAAAGCTTTGAAAGAACTGAATTCTGATGGACCCAATTTAGGTTTTTCTTCTCATATCCTTCCTTGTGAATGTGTTTCAAAAATACCTCCTTTGCAATTATCTTATTATTGTATTTAAAATTCTGAACAAATTGGACAATTTTTCATTTAGGACTGCTTGGCCTCCAGCTGAATGACAAAACACAACCAACAGCCTCCAATTTCATATGTGAGACTCTTAGATAGTATGTCTGATGTGGAAAAGGATGATGCCTCAGTTCCTTCAGGATATAGACCAATGAGGCTTGCACAGTAATTCCAACATTAAACATGAACTAACGTGAATCATGATCACGATTTCTAATGTGAGTGATTTAAAGTCCATTAAAAAGCCTGCCCCCAAGGCTTCAATGTCAGCAAAGCCAGACCATCAATTTTTAACTGTGGAAATCCAACCATGGATGTTCAAGTTCCTGATTATGTGAATAAATCAGAATTTAAGACACCACAAGGACACAATATAACCTTTGTTATCTATGGTTTCTTTTACTAACACAAGTTAAGGGAAAATGTGGAGCCTAAAAGGCAAGTCTTCAACCAGAAACTGGAAATTATTGTGGCAAACCAGGGAAAGGGGAAATTCTGCTGGAGGGTTTAGAAAAGGTTCTGTCTGAAGCTGATGGCCTGGCAGGAGAGATGGAAACAAACCAAGAATCCCTAATCTCTAGGCATTATATACCCAGGCAATCTCCAAGAAACCACAGGTGAAACAGGCAAATTGCTGTTTGTGGTGTGCATGATCTCCCATTCAGAACTTCTTTGGTTCTTAGGATATCAGATTGTAAAGAAAGGTTCTGCAGATCCTCTCACATGACGTTTATGTCATGAAAACTTGTAGAAACTGTAGCAGAATGACGCAACACCATTTTTTTAGAAGACGCCCCCGGCTGCTTCTGAAAAGCATACTGTTGGTGTTTTCCAACAGAACACTTTTGACGAGACTCAGTGCCAAGGGCTAAATGAGTCTAAATAGCCATGGTATAAGAAGGAAAGTCCTTGAATAGACAAATAATGGAAATAGTCAACAGTGAAATGAAGAACAAATGCAGATGACAGGCAGAGTTTCACAGAAACTTCTGCTAAGCACTATGCTTCTCAATAAACTGATCAATGACCTGAAAAATGGGTCAAAAATCAAGCAGAAAAGATTTGTAGAAGGTATTGAAATACTTGGGGCAAATACAAAGTGAGTAAATCAAAGATGTCATAAGGCATAAAAATGAAGCAATAACATATAAGGTTAAACTCTATATGAACAAATATTAAGTTATGTATATGGAAAAAAAAAACACAAAAGAAGTGAAGTCTTGCTAAAACAGTGCATTAAATTTATATGCTCCTAGCTCATATTTTATGTTCTCACTTATAAAAAAGCAGGGACACCAGCTAGAAATAATCCCATTAGACAACTGCTATGAGGTATGTCAGAAAAAAATTCTTCACTACAACATATAGAGACATTGAAAACAATTGTGTAGTGCCAGACTTGTATAGACAGAGGAATGTTTTCAGAGAGTCAAAGATACCGTGATGAGCAGTTGTGTCTCCTGCTCCTTTCTAACTCAGTAGAGGTTTGCTCTGCAGTGAGTAAGAGTGTCTGGGAGATGATGTGGTACAAAAAGATTGGCATTAAAATGTACAAAGACAAATTAGCTGCTTCATGTTAACTCATAATATGAGCTACTTTAGCATCCTTTATTAGGATACACTCTCTGTCCTACACCACCTTTGCATTCTGTTGCCTTAGTTTGCACTCCAGAAAGCCAGCAGTACATAGTGACAAACTTTTAATACACTGATTTTTCAGCACACATGAGTGGTTTTTTGTTGTTTGTTTGGGGTTTTTTGACTCATACATTTGGGCAGGTTGTTTTAGTTTTCCTGGATAAAGCAATTTTTGTCATTCTAGTGGCTAAGAGTGAGCAAAACAATTGAAAAGATAAAATAATTTTTCCTTCAGCTACAAAAGTCAGATAGTGAAGGAGGCATAATAACTATTCTGCCAAGAGGATGGTGTCTTGTTCCAAATTTTTTTCTCCAAAAAGATAGTGTGAAACATCTTTTAAATTGGAAGATAGCAAAATCAAGATTAGGCTTGGCTGAACATTAATCTGGATTTAAAATGGTCTTTCACTATAGACAGAGACAACGAGATATAAGAACATTCTGAGCTGTTTCTCCTATCACAGCAGAATGAAAGAAACTGGTGCAACTCTTAAAGTTAGGGCAAATAAAAATGATGTTTCACTTCAATTTCACACTCTAGTTTCATTGAAAATAAATGCGAATAATTTAGGAGAAATCTTAACACTTTTTCTGGGAAAATTTTCCAGGGGCTAAATGAGTTTATTCCTTTTGATTATGAAAGCTGATTGTAAGAAATTAATTACATGTACATGTAATATGACCTCATAATAGATCAGATAAGAAGAACTTTCTCACACGTATTGTGCAAATATGTCAGTCAATGCCAATATCTCACTGCCTTGCAAGTCTTACATCTTTCTCTAGCAGAAATCCTTTCAGCTTCTTCCTTAAATATGTTCAGGTACTGCAATACTGGATGTTCTGTCATCAATCAGTGAAAAGGTTATTAAAAAAAAACCAAAAAAACACCAAACCAACAACAATGTACCTGCAGAATTCTTCAGGGCATAATACTGGTATGTCAGACCAAACAACGCAACTTGAGGCATTTAAATTGCCCCAGCCCCAATCTTAATGATAAAATAGATCAAAATAGCCACAAGACATGCCATCATTTCTGAAACTAGTTCTGTTAGAATAAATCTTAACAATTTTGTGATAATAAAGGTAGACTTTTGAAGAAAGTGCTACTTTTTGGAATGATGCACCATGCAGCTGCTGAGACCAGAGAGCCCTTACGAAAATCAGTATTCTGTGTTGCATGAGACACAGCACTCTATGACTAGCTGGCCCTGTAAATTCTCACTATCATGTAAAGTTTAAATATAAATAATTTAGCTGTTGAGTATAACAT
>VXBU01006361.1:0-11457 GCA_013400315.1 Bombycilla garrulus
TATTTTATCAACTGACTGCAAGCAGGAACAGGATCAGGAAATTACCCTGCCGAATACACCTGTGAGAAGAGTTAGACCCAGCTAGATATAAAGAAAATGCATTTGGATGACTGACTTGCTTAAAATTGTCATATTCCAAGGAGGTATTTTCACCTTCTGCATGTTTTTGTCTTCTGTGAAAATAAAATAAAAGCTTGGTTTAGTGTACCTACCCTATTAAATGGACTTGAAATGTGTTGCTTTTCACACTGAAGCAAAGCACAGTGAATAAGCAAATACTACAGCTATATTTAGCATAAAATTTTGCATAACATTTATCAGGACACATGTTAGTTCTCTACTATGAACTACAATTTTGTTGCATATAGTAGGTATTTTGCATAAATTATTTTATACATTAACAAATTTGATTAAATGGGACAATAAATACATCTTTCCTCCTTTCTTTTTTCTTTTGCAGAACTTCTATGTTCATGAGACATGAGATTTTTTTTCCTTTGACTTAGAATTAGAAAAAGTGGACTTGTTGTTTCTCTGTTTCCTGGTTCTTGCAGGTTTTGAGAGAATAATAGTAGTCCAATCCAACACTCAATAAAACTAATAAAGTCACTCAACAAGTACTGCTCAAATTAAGAAAACACATACTTTTAGTTAAGTAAAGTAGTTTTTCTGAAATTTCTTTATAACAGTGTTTTCACAATTGCCTTATGACAGCTAGACTACTGAATGGAGCTGTTAAGTGCTAAAGAAAGGAAATCACAGACATGTTTTTAACAGTTAACCAAAATCTCACTGGGAAAGTCCTTCTGTCTTGAGTTCAGTGCAAGCAAAGCAGCTGATGCCATATAAATAGTCACTAAAAATCTGTGCCAGAAATAATATACTCAGAAAATCCAGCACATCAGTGCACCTTAAGGCTCTGCTTTCTTTGAGCCTCAGAGCTGAGGATTCTCTTTTTCAGCAATGTTAAGTCCTAGAATTTTCAGTTTCCTTCTAATTTCCTGCAGGACATGGAAAAGATGGCATGAACAACCTGCAATGGGTTTCTTCTTTAGTTAGTGATCAGGTCCATTTATTGAGAAATTCTCACTGCTTGTGCAATGCGAAAAAAATCCTGTTAGATAGTAACACCATAACTGGACTGAGGTCAGGAAATGCTAGGTTGTTTGGTTTTTTTTGTTGGATGGTTGTTTTTTTTTGTGTTTCTGAAAACAAAAAAAACACCACCTCTTCTAGTTGGCAGCAATGACTGAACAAGTTTGAACAAGACTAAGTGTTACATGTTACCTGCCCAAAGCTTAAGCCAGCCAGGCAGCACACACAACACACTGAAAAGTCTGGAAGGATAAACAGCCAGAGGTTTCTTTAAAACAATGTCTTAATATTACTGTTGTCTAGCTTCTTCTAAGTGCTACAACATTTGAAAAGACTTCTTGAAAAGATCTTAAGGGCTGTATTTCAATGGCAATGAGCAGCAGTATAAAAGTAAAACTGCGTAGCTGTAAAGGATAGTGACAACAAGAATACAGTAACTATCATGAAATTAGTCCTCTTGTACTCTTGAGCTCAAACTGTCCTCTGAAGACTGGCAAATAATTCGTATTTCAGACTCAAGTGATTTGTGGATACTTTCACTGCTTTCATGAAGATTATAAGTGGATATGCAAAGAAAGAAGACTGGAAAAGTGAAAATTCTAATTTCCATCATAAACAAAAAACAACAACAAAAAAAAAAAAAAAACGAAGCAGACAAAACAATATTTTGGAAAAGAAACTCCAGTGAATTAAAAAGGAATACTTTTATTTTAAAATATATACTTGAAAATTCTGTCCTCATAAAAAGTCTCTTCTAATCAGCCTGTTTCACTCAGCTGTGCTTCGTCTGAGCGCGCCTGTGTCAAAATGCCAGTATTTTGCCACATTTTGCTAAACCTGCTACAGCTGGGTTTTCCACTGTGAGTACTGAATGAAGCTAGTGCCAGAAGTGTTATGTTTATAGTATTTCTATTACATCTATGGCATTTGTGGCAATAAATTGCCTGATGAGCAAACATCTTTTGTAATATATACAAAGGTGCAGCAAAGTTACTAATTATTTAGTGAAAGGACATAAATCAGACAAATACCAGTAGCTACTTTGGACTCATGCACAGAGGCAGAATGACAAGAGTTACAGAGCTGGGGGACTGATATTTATGGGTCTAGCATAAAAGATAAATTCTTAAGTGCTCACCTGAGCACTATTATGCTTACAGTACTGTTAATTGGCCCATCCTGAAACAGACAGGAGACTGTGCTGAACTTGTGGGAAAACAGAGACTTCTTCATTTTGTATCTTGACTTTCATGTTATAATTACTTTTAAGCAGCTCCAACTATCAGATGAAAATGTTTTCAGAAACCAATCACATTATATAGCCAATGGAAGCTTTTATACTGGGAATAATGAGGCAAGAAAATCCTAATGTCCTTGTTTATCCTGCAGATGAAGTCCATGCTCATGGAGGCTATTATCAGCTTCACAATTTTTATACACTCAGCTCCACTGATGGTCACCACTTCCAGCCCCAATTCTAGCCAGTTGCTACCATGGCTGATAGTCTCTGCATCTAAATGAAACAAACATTTCAAAAATAAGCAGAACAGTGCACATAAGCAATATCCTTCTATCAATTTTGTCATTCAAATGTAATTATTACTTTCCGTTCTTATGAAAAAATGTTTATAAAAAAAATATTTTGCAAAAAAGCTCAATGTTTTCATGGGATGGGATTTATAAAAAAACAACTTGAGAACAATAAGTGAAGCAGATTACTGTATTCTTCTGTCTATTATCCATGACCTCAGAAGAAAATTTCACTACCATCAATAGTTTCCAGTTATTTAGGAGTCTGCTGGGAAACTAACTGATTTGCACTGCTATCAAACTAGTAGGACTAGGATGGATTGTGGTTTCTCTCCCACTGGCACCTTTAGTTTAAAAGCTTCCTCACCAGCTTGGCAAGCCTGTGGCTGAAGATGCTCTTCCCTTCCTCTGACAGATGGACCCATCAGCCCCCATCAGCCCAGGTTCCTAAAAGCTTGCGCATTTCCCATTTCCATCAGTGTAACTCCTATAGCAACACCAAAGCATATCAGTAAACACCAAGTTAAGGAATACAAAAATCATTGGTCTTCACATTTCTTTTGTATGTGGCAAGGATCCAGTTTGCTGCTGAAGGTACAGGAGGTAGAACTAGGAGCAAGCTCTTCTCTTTGTACAACTCTTATTTTGTGGCAACAGAGTACTTTGCAAACACTGTTAAATTCAGGCTCACAAGACTTCTGTCAAATGCTAAATATTTTTATACTTCACATAAGACTGAGGAAGATATCTATTACCCAGAGATAGGCAAAAAACCTAAAGCAAAATTGGAAACAGAAAGTAAGTCTTTAACCAACAGATCCCATATGACTTACTTGGAAGAGGATACTTTTGTACTGGTTCTTACTGGAAAGGTTTTGATGACAGGGGGCTAGCAGGGTGGCTATGGTAGCAGGAGGTGATGTACTGTGCTGCGCTGGCCACCTAGATCCATCTGCCCTTAACACCACTGCAATAAACCCACCGTGTGCCAAAATTTCTGCTAGAGAAGCACATGGTGCTCACAGACATTTAAGAAAGCAGCTGCTGTAAAGAGGAGAAGACAAGTGGTGGCACTGTTGCGATGTGGTTGGAGACATATTCTTGGAAGGAAGGGCTGTGTGCCAGAGCAGACACAGCCCTGAAGGCACTTGGGGTCATGGGTGCACACAAGAGCAGGGACACTGTGGAGGGACTGTGTCCCACAGTAAACCCACGCTGGGGTGGAGGAACACAAGTAAGAAGCAAGAAGCAATAGACAACTCCCCAGTCCCCTGCGTTGCCCCTCACTTCACCAAAGGGATTTGGAATGTAACCTAGCAAACCTGCAAGCAGGGAGACGTTTTTTACTGAATTAGAGTTCTGATTCTCTGCTGAATTAGAGTCCTGATTTACTGATTGTTCGCCAAGTGTTTTGTTTAATTATCTTTTTTTCTCCTTGATACACAGATCAGCAATCAAAGGTTTTGTTAACTGGCAATAATTTAGGTAAATTCTATGAATGAAGATTGTTTTGCTCATGATGTGCTTATAAAGTTAAATGGTATATTTCTTAAATCCTGCATACTGAATAATATATTGTCAGAGAAAAAGGGATCACAGGAAGGAAGTAGAGGGGCTATACTTGCCATAGCTGTGCTAATGTTTGAACAACAAATTTATGTGCTGATGCAGCTGCATAAAGATTCTCACTAAAAAGTGTATTTAGATGCTGTGACAAGCTGTCACCTACAAAGGCTGAGGGTGGGATGGAGATAATAGGCACCTCCATGCTTTTGGTGTTTTGGCCGCTGAAAGAGGCTCAGAAGTGAATTAAGGTGAACTACTGACAGTGGGAAGTAAGACTAGCTTCATAGGGAAATGGCACAAAATAAATAATACATCGTAAAGCTAAGTATGTTTCCCCATAGCCTCCCAATGATCACATACTTTAAAGGTCTTCTGAGAGCTCTCATGGTGCTGCTGCTGTCTGTTGGCTGCAGAAAAGAAATCATACATTTTCAGACGTCTTCTTTTCCTCTGAATTAACCAATTGGACACGTGTTTTTTCCTAGGGACCCCCTGTGGGGTCAGTGACCATGTCAGTTTCCTCTTTTGTCCCCATCTAAAACAACTCCATGAAAGACTCAAGAATCTGTCAAATTAACCTGGTGATGGGTATGGGAAAAGACATGTAGCATTTAAAGCTATGACCACCTCTTTGATTGCAGAAAGGACAGGTTATGCAGCTCCCAGAGGGGAGGGCAAAACCTGTTTGAATTATTTGCTTAATTTGATTTTATAACTACTGCACCAGGTTGCAAAAGTCTGATAAAATCCATTTTAAGCATACAGCATAAGTCCTGCAGACTAATATTATGATTAATCTATGGCCAACTTCCCCAGTTATTCTCCCTTCTTAAAGTTATGTTGATAAATCACTTGTCTTCCCATTTATTAAAGCATGTGGCAGTCTGTTTATTTAATCAACTCTTGGCCCATTTTCTAATTAAGGGAGATAATGCAGGCTCATTTCCTGTCATGGTGAACCCGGCAGTCCACAGGCTGTCCTCAACTACCACATTAAAATTCAAGACTATCTGTAATGCCTGCTTTATTTGGAAAGTCCCTCCCTTCTCCTTGCTCAGCTGAAGAGAAAAATACAGGCATGGGGTTTTTTTCTGCATTTCCACAGTGCTGACACTTACCCGAGCCAAGAACAGGATGAGGGAAACAGGTGAAACATTATTTGTGAGATGATTAATCCCAGCAAAGTTAATAATCGTACAATGATCCCAAGAACAATTTTGTGAAGGGAGGAATACAGACGGAAAGCACACACCAAATGGAGCACATTCCCATCTTGCTCTGCTGGACTTCAGTAAACTCCTGCACCACTCTGGCCCCAAACCTTCATATGTCAGCTTTGTGCAGGCATATTGAGACCCACTAACTGCAGCATTAAACCATTTTTGTCCCCTCTGTATTCTAAATGTCTTGTAGCAGACTTAGGATGCCTATATTTCTATCTCTGAGATATTCTGATTTGTATCTTGCTGTTGGGGATTAAGGGTCCTTCCTTTGTTCTTACCTATAGAATTTTCCCCATTAGTTGTGGGGGAAACGTGATTGCTGGTGCTTATGGGTGCTTAACAAGACAAAGAATTTGACCGGGCCCGGGAGGAAAGGGGCAGGTAAAGGGAGGGGGACAGCTGCGGGGTTGTTGCTCTCCCTCTTCAGCCGGAGAGGAGCACACTCAGAGCTGCGATTGCTTGGAAAAAGAGGTTCGCCTTAACCCGGACAGAGTTTCTTCTTCGGCTGCTGCTTCTTCTCCTTCTCTCCCGCACCCCTGCCCTGCTGGGGTGTTCTGCTGAGACCACTATGGAACTGCTAACTCACCCCATCCATCCACTGCCCCAGGCCTTCTGCGTTCCAGCTCGGAGTATTTTCCTCAGAGCCCTGCCGGAGCACCCCCACAGGGGATTTGTGAAGCAAAACCCTCCCCTCCATCCTTTTCCCGTCTCTGCCACGGGGTCCCTGATTCTATTTTTGTGGTTAACACCATAGTTACTGTTGTTTTGTGTACCTTCTTATACACACTAGTAAAGGACTGCTATTCCTACCCCCATATCTTTGCCTGAGAGCCGCTTAATTTCAAAATTATAGTAATGTGGAGGGAGGGGCTTTCTAGGGGAGGCTCCTGCCCTCCCTAGCAGATACCTGTCTTTCAATCCAAGACAGTTGCTTATGATTAAATTTCAGTATTTAATAGCTATAGGCTAACCTAGCATCACTAATCTAGCAGAAAACCCGTCTTTAGCAGGGCTGCCTTCTATCCCTTACGACATTTATATAGCATATAAAATTCTACTATGCCGAAAAAAAACCCCACATAGATACATTGCAGCTTATCAATACATGCCAAATCAAGTATCTTACAGTAGGCCTTGCAAATGTTGAAATCAAGATGATACATTTTGTCTTACTTCACAGACTCTCCTCTAGTCAGTGTATATATAGGAACCTCACCTGCAACAGCTCCAATTCCTGCAGAAATGCCAGCAAATGTCACTTTGCCACATTTGCAGAATTGTTTCATATCAACTACTCTATACACAGCCTTGCAATGTGCCTTTATATTAAACAACTAAAAACATGATGTGATCCTGGGTATGCTAGGTGACACAGGGATTTGGACTACATGAAGTCCACAGGTGCCAGCCAATACTTCAGCTGTCCTGTGATTCTGAGTAAAAAAAAAGAAAAAAANCAGCATATTTCAAACTCTTACCTATGGAGAAATGTCTCCTTGATCCCTTTTAAAGTTGGCTAAACATCCACAGTGAAGATTTGAAATGCTTTGTGAATTGCCCCTTACTTTTCCTTCTCTGCTTATACTTTTTTTTATTTGCATTTGCAAGCAACAGCAAAAATATTTCTGTTTCTGGACCCTTGCTTCAGGAAACAATGATTTTAATGTTAATCTATTTCAGCCCAGGAAGTGTCTGGTTTAGTTAAGCTGCTAATTATCTCAACCTCTGCCTCACTTCATCTATCTCACTTAGATTCAGAGTGTGCTCTGGATCTAAAACACTCAGTACCTTCACAAATATCTACTTAAAGACTTAAAAAACCTCACAATTCACCTTTATATAGATAACTGTCCCCTTTACATGTATTTAAGTGATTGTTATGACTGACTGCCATGTTGTTACTGACCAGTGAAAACAGACAGAACAAAATTATATACTAAACATATAGTACAGGAAGAAGCAGAAGACAAATGAACTTCTATTTTCAAATGCCAGGATTTTCCATCTTGTATTTTTCCATGCAACATACATTGCACTTTTTCTACAGGGCATACTGAGGATTTCACAAATACTGCAGCAGAAGGAATGGGTCTATGCAGAGAGGCAGAATTCATCCCTTTAAATCATCTGTGTTGAACAACAGACCTTGTTCCTAAAGGAAACTCACTGCAACACAGATGAGTAAATTTTGGTGAAGGGAAGAGGAAAATTTCATAGAGCTTTTGCCCAGACCCCACACTTACCAAAGGCTCTAGTTCTTTGCGGTCTATGAGGTTGAGCTCTGTCACAAAATAATAAAAATGCTTGTAACAGGTGTTGACATGGGCGTCGGCCCTCATAAGGATGATACGGTCAAAGTGATGGATGTAGACATGAACAAACACCCGGAAAAGCCGACACAGTATCTTCTTGCAGATCTGGAGAAAGTTCTTTGGAAAGGGAACACCTGTGAACAGAGAAGGCAAGGTTGTCATAACCATCCTGTCATCCTTCCAAGACAAAAGCTTTACAGCCAAGTCCGAGACTGTAACTGCAAATTAGGTTATGACTTCCTAGGCCTCCTTTCCAATCCAGAAGATCACTTATGTGTACATTTACTTGACAGCTAGCACCAAAGACAGCCAAATACTTAAACAAATTTAAGGGATCAAGACTGATAGGAAAAAGTTATTTTTTTCCTGTGTATAATTTAATGGATACATCCAGTATTGTTACATTCAGAAAGGTAATTTTAACTGAAGTGCACATTGACCTATTAACATCAATGGATTTATGTCATGCAATAATGGTTCCCAAAAGTGATACATACAGAACATTTCTTAGAAGTAACACACTCTTCCTGCTCATGTTACTCAACAATGGCATTTCACAGCATCAAATTTAATAAAAATCTGAAATAACTGACAGAAAGACTCCTTTGCTTTCAACTTCCTCCCAGTTGCATTTACCAATCTGATTGCTCCTTCAATAGAAAATTTGTTGAAGAGATACAGGAATGGCTCTTTCAAGACACTTTAAAAGTTACCTACTTTGAAGCTGTAGACTCCAAAATAGCTGCAAAAGCACCACTTGCTAATAAACTGTCAGGCATCAATAATGGAGCATGAATAATCTCTTCTGAACTGCTCTCCATTAAAGATTGGTCTTGCATGGAGTTATGTGCCATTAAGCTGTCCCCAAAGCCTTAAAATTTAATCTCCTTGTATGACTGTCTCTCAGACATAATGACTTTAGTGCCATGCTCAGACCTTTACTGCTAACTCTGCTTTGTTGTTCAGTCTCTTGATTTTTTAGTTATCTAATTCATGGCTTAGTTGGATTTGAATCACCTAAATGCAGCTATTACTTCCAAAAAATAAAAAAAAACCCTCATAGCCAAGTATTTCCATACTGCCTAAAAGCCCAGTTCATGCTCTGAATAAGAAAATCATTTATATTGGCAGAAAGAATGTGGAAATACTAAATTAACACTTTTGCAAGCTTTCTAGTTTCCAAATTTCAGTCTCCTGGTAAACATTGCTCAGCACTCATAAGAGTGCTGAATTAATGGACAAATTGTCCAGTTTCACTGAGAGTGATGTGAAGGCATACAGAGAAAATTTCCATACCAAAACCAGATTTTTGATTATAGATGACCAGTCTGCATCTGATAAAAATAAACATGTACCTTATTTTGAAATCCCTGGCCAAGGAGGTACCAGGATATATCCACTGTGGAAATGAACACTGGTGTGTCCAGGAGCATGTGAGTACAGAAACACATCAGCCTGCAGAAGTATCCCTGAACTTCTTCTACATTTGCCATTTCTGAGGTGCAGGTAACATTGGGAAATGTTGGGGTTTTTTGGCATGTACTGGATTCATCAGATATTTCAAAATCCTTTTGAAATAGTTTTAAGTAGCTTGTAGAGATGCAGTGCTGCCCTTCTTATTCCTGATGTACAAACCAATGATCAAAATAATAGCTGCAGCTATCAAAGCACAGCTCCTATATCTTCTTAAGAAGTGTTTACTTTTGTTATCAAATCCATTCATTTAAATGCTAAAGCTGTTATGGAAGGTCACAGAGGATAAGGCTTGAATGCCCAAGACATGAACTGAGACATGGTTAAACAGAAATGACAGTGTGTTCATATGTCTTGGCAATGTTTAAACCACAACTCCACATAAATAGCCAAGCACCTGGATTATTGTTATTTCCAAGGGCAAAATAAACATAATCTATCAAAAACATAATAGAAACCCCAAGTAGTTGCTCATTAACCAGGGGGACCACATTGACATTCCAGGCATTAAAACATGGCTAAATTCACAAATGATTACAGCAGCAACTGCTTTATATTTCTGTAAAATATACCCATACTAGAAATTAAAAAATACACCCAAGAAAATATCAAGTCTTAAAAAAAGGAGAAGGGGAATAACTGGTACTTTTCACTGCAAGCTGGTTTGCTTAACTGAGAGGTGAATTCTTGAATGCACTGTATTTTGTAATCCAGAACACGCATGTACTAAAACTGGAGAATAATTAGTCTCATCTTCCAAGAGCTGACACATAATTGTTACTGAAGAATGTTGCTGTAATAAAGACATTCCTACTTCTCTATTAACTGACTAAAACAATCTGAATAAACCAAGGTAACAAATCTTTTAATTTCCCTTCAGGCTGTGTTCCCACTTCACAGCTATAGGCAGTAAGTGCAACAGCGACAGAACACTGTTTCTGCTGCAAGAGAGGACTTTCATCTGATGGTTTTTTAGCTGCACTACACAGCCAATTTGAGAACATGTAAACAACATATCTAAAAAATAGCTGGTATTGGACAGCCTAGGATTCATAATAAACTTGCAGTGCTTCCCCCTGCTCCTCACATGAATTAAGATTTCAGGCAAATTGCGTAGCATCACCTGCTGTTGCAGAATTTCTTATATTTTGTGGAGTTGTATCTGATTAATTTACTCTTAAATAAACAGTGAAACATCGCTGCTATCACAAATATATCATTTGGGCACAGAAGAATTAGGAGTGGCTCGCTGATTTCTCTCCTATTCCGGCAAAACTGATTTACAAACTGACAGTGCCCTAAAGAGTTAAAAAAACCTCTTCTAGTATCACTAAAAGCAACTGATAACTGTAGTGAACTACCTATACTCTTACAGGAAAGCCTGTCAGTCTGTATGTATGCCTGTCCCTTGAAATCTGGTCAGCCTCAAGATACAAACGTGCATATTGAGGTGCCTGCCGCCCTGTTTTGAACATGTACCCTACTACTGTTTGTGCTCAAAATCAGATAAAAGGGAACAGACTCTGACCTCAATTACAATAGAATGAACTCAAGGTAATGCCATCAAAATTGAAAAAAATCAGAGCAAAATATTCTAGATTTATATTCTGAGGTCAGAATTTGGCCTAATGTTTTGTTCCCATTGCAATTTTATGGTTATAAATAAATCAGCCACAGAACAGAGTAATTACAAGTGGCTCTTGGGAATGGACTAACTTAGATTTACATTATTTGATTTATTAAGAAGCCTGTTCTCTGTCCTTCATCTCGCCACAGCAGTCTTTACCTTAGAATCATCAAATTGAAAGAGACTTATGAGTTCATCCAGTCCAATTGTCCACCCAGAACTATGACTGTAGTCCCTAAAACACTAAACCACATCAACAGCAGCCGACCCAGATGCGCCTTGAACATTTGCAGGGATGGCAACTTCACCACCTACCCCAGGCAACCTCTTCCAGTGCCTGGCCACCTCGTGGTGAAATTTTTTTTCTAATTACTGATCTGAATCTCCCCTGTGTCAGTTCAAGGCCATTTCCCTTTGTCCTCTCACTACAGGCACAGCAGGAGCGACCAATCCCTACCTCCAGTCAGCTGGAATTTCTCCAGTTAACCAGGACTGCTGGTAGATGACTGAGAGGGGTTTGGCAAGTTCTTCAGCCAGTTCTCTCATTACTATGGGGTGGCCAAAACTATTCTTTGCATGATGAAAAAAAAAAAAAAAAAAGGGTAAGAAAGAGAGCTTAAAATCTAAAAAA
>VXBU01006361.1:13473-50032 GCA_013400315.1 Bombycilla garrulus
ATATATTTATATTCTAAATTAGCTTGGAAAACCATAAGAATACTTCAGAGAGCAGAAACCATAGTGTAGGTGAACAAAATGCAGCCTCTTCTGGGACAGAAAATATACCACCCATTTGGCAGTACAACAGCTTAGGAAGGGAAAAGAGAGTTTATTAACCCATCGAATGAACGTAAGGAAAAAGTACATATGTTTGTACAACACTGGAGTTGGGCCAAGTTATCAATGGAAAAGCACTCCTCTCTACTTATTAATAGACTTGTTCATACAATACTCTCCATGAACTGAGAATTTCTGGGCAATGATGTGGTTTTGGCTTTCCATGCTGAGTGTACCACAGCACAGCTTTTACTTTCCTTAACTCCTGATGTCTTCGGTAAACAAAAATTCTGGCTGCCCATTAATTTCACAGGGACACCGGAACACACATGCTGTTCTAAGGGCCCCTCTCCAGTGGGGCTGCAAGAAGCAGCAAAATGAAACATTATCAGAAGTAGCAGACAGCACAGTCTTGGTGATGCGCTCAGTATCAGACCTCCTGTCCACAGCAAACAGATATTCCAGCAGTTAACTGAAAAACACAGGCCTCACATCTGACAAAATTCAGCATGACATTAACTCGCAGCTGTAGTTGACAACTAATCAATAATATCACGAAAGAAAATTTTGCTCTTAAGATGATTGCTACGCTAAATTCATTTTCAGTGGGCCATTAAAGAAACAGTCAGGAAACCCTTACTCCTCACACTGCAGCCCTTATGTCCCCTAATGCAAGCTGTTTTCTGATCCTTTGTGCTGACTTAGGAAGCTTATATGTGTATGAGAAGAATATTCTCAGTGCATATCAAGAGATGAGTCATAAAAGGACATTTCAAATTTCCTTCCATTTGAGATTTAATGTCAAATTATTCTGGAAAAGGAGCCAGAGTACACAGTACACTTACGGGTGACAGCACTTTCCAAGAAATTTCAGGTTATATCAGTAGGCAGGCACATGCACACACACACACACACGCACGCGTGCGCACACAGACACACAATTTCACACATGCATACAGGGAAGGCTGCAGAAAAGCCATCATTGACTGACAGGTTTTGGATCCAGCATAATTCCAAACCAGGAAGAAAAACCATATAAAGTGAATTTGAATATTTTGATTGCATATGCCCTGTAAGACTTATGTTTACTTCTAAAGTATAGGCCAAAGATGCTTGGATTTTCAAGGCACTCAAAACCTACTATTGGCTGTGTAAAGGAGCTACTATCATTTAAACAGATTATTCCAGTATGTCATTAATAGATAAGATCTGACTCTTTAGATGCCACAGGGTCCATCTGGTAACTGGAAACCAAAGAAAGCTTAGCCACTAATTTAATTGAAAATGAGTCTGGAAAATCAAAAAAGCAAAAGTATCTTACGTCCTTCAAAGAAAAAAAAATAAGCAGAATAATAATATATTAATGTCATTAGCAGAGGGCAGTTACAGAAATAATTTAAAAAGATGCAATAACTTGACCTCCGACTTTTGTAAGATATATTCAGAGCTAAGTAAAATTTTGAAGAAAAACAAGTCAATAAACATCAAATGCACAAGTGGATCAAAAGTTTTGGAAGAGAACAAATAAAAGTTTTTTAAGACATAACTAGCCAAATATAAGTTGATTTGTTCTATCATCAAATTCAGCTGAAAAAGGGAGGCACCCTGATTTCACTGGAGTAGATTTTTCTCTTTTACAGATTAATTACAGGGTTAATAGAAACTGAGTCCTTCCCTAAGCTGGCACACATCATTCAATCCTAAAGTAAGGCAACAGTAAGAAAGTTAATTGTTCAGTTCCTTGCAGTAGTACCTCATTAACATGAATGCTTAGATTTTTCTTGGATGACCAATTCCAATGGCCACTGAACTGGAGTGCAATCTATTTCAGCATTCTCTAGGTTCTTGCTCTTTATTCTTTTAAACTCACCCACTCATAACACCTTGGTGTGCTTGACTTTCTTTGGCAGTAGTTCATTTGGCTGTTTAGCCATTTTCTGCTATTTTAACTTAGTGCTCAGTATTGCATCACCAAAAATATTCTGGTGCCCTTTATGTGCAAGACTTTTGTAAACATCTCCTCTCAAGATCACAGAAAACTCTGAAAACTTTCCTACTGACCTTCACTTTATTCCTTCAGGCAGTAAAGTTTCACCACACTCCTAGAAGTTACTGCTGTGTATGGCCTCAGATTGAGATTGCCCATGGCCCTGAATTGTGTGCTGCGTCTTACATATTCCCAGCATCCACTGTAAGGCTTATCCAAAGAACCTTGTGCTTCTGTCATTCACATAGTCACATGATCAAATCATTAATAATTTCTGAAATTTGAAAGCTATCCAAGCTTTTCCTTTTCCTTTGAGCTTTAAGACCACCACCATTAAGAGTAAATATTAAGAGAGCTTCATGTTTCTATTAAAAAAAAAAAGAAAAAAAAAAAGAAAAAACCCAATTCAAAATGCAGATGATGTTTAAAAGCAAGTGAAATATAAATTGCAAGTTCTGTGGCTATCTCTCTTGGAATAACAATGTCAGAAAAGAAAGGACTATGTGGAGTTCAAATGTGGTATGCGGATGATAAGTTTAGTAGTTAGGTTTAAGAACCATTAGGTAATTTTACAGCTTGTCCCTGGCCAACAAAGGGAAATGGGCCATTAAAGATGCAGTACTCAGAAAGAACCATCTGCCAAAGCCTGCAGAGGCTAGCTGGTTCAATTAGTGCTGGGGTCTGCAGCTAAGAGAACTCACACTCATGTTTTTTGTCTATGTCAGTCAACAGAAATTAACAATAGGAAGTTTAAAAAAAAAAAAAAGCAGCGGTCCATTTCACTCTGCAAAGAGTATTGGAAGTTCCCTCAGGAAAAGAAACTACTTGCCATTTTGGGATCATATTTTGACAAATAGATTGTTAGTCAAAACTTTAGTCATTATGTAACAGAACTGGTGATGGAAGGTATCAGCTTTAAATTCCTATCTGGTGGAATAAAACTAGACCAGATGAACATAAACATTATGGAGGAGAATTCTGGGAATATATAGCAGCCAAGAAGAGAGAAAATATAAACACAAGAAAGATATTATTTGTTCTATTCTAGAAGAAAATATTATGAAGAAAAAGAAAAGCAGAAATACTCCGAAACTAGTAAGCCTGATCTTCAATATTGTTGCTTTGTAGTCAGCCATACTACAGTGAAGGCAATTTTAGTTTTAAATAACTTAAAATTTATCTGTGATTTGATTAATAATCTGTATTTCCATTTTATCTGTTTCTCTTTGCCTACAAGACATATAATCCAAATGTAATTTCTGAACAAGTAACTGTGTATAAATAGCTATACTGAGAGGTTTTACAGAAACAGATTTTGCTTGCCACACCTTCTGTAATCCCTCCCCAGAGCCACCTGCCTGTGAGTCCCAGCAGCTGTCAGCTACACTGCCTCAAGGGGTTTTGGGAGAAGGGAATTGACATCCACCAGATACAGCAGAGAACATTTTGGCAGGTCAGATTCAGGCTAGTTTGCCATCTAGGGTTATACCACAAAATGCCATTTAAAATTTAGTAACATGCACATCAGACATTGTAACATTTGTTCTAAGTGACCACATTATAAATGTTGATGGAATGGTTAGAGGACTGCAGTGAGGGGATTGTAAGGAAGGAGAGGCAGGCATGGTGATGGGGGGAATAATCTGCTGCATGAGAACTTTTGAAACACAAACCGCTCTGCCTTGGGAAAGGACAGGAGGCAGTGAAGAGCTTCTGCATCAAGATTAGTGGGCAGACTAACAGGGCACTATTATGGTGGGAACGTGCTATGGCTTGCCCGCTCAGGAAAATGTTGTTCAGCAAACAAGTGTAAGTTTAAGAGTCACAGACTCTGGTCCTCAAAGGGAGCCTTAACACCCTTAAGATCTACAGGAAGGACAGTCCATCAGGACTCAGTCTAGGATACTTATTGAGTGCATTGCAACCTCCTGGAACACATAGCAGAGGATCCAAGAGGGGAAGGTGCTCTGCCAAGTCTGATACATAAAGGAAATGGACGAACTGTTGGGAAACACAAAAGTTAGAGGCTGCCTTGGCTGCAGTGACTATAAAGTGGTGGATGGCAGATCCTAAAATGAGATAGGAAGGCAAAAATCAAGACCACAACCTTGGATTACACAAAAAAATCTATTTCCATCTCTTTGCAGGTCTGCTTGGAAGAATGCCATGGGATAAAATCCTGTGGAGAAGAAGGTTCCAGTAGGAACTGGAACTGGCTGATATGGCAGGATCACCTCCTGGAGCTCAAGAAAGGTCTGTCCAGACAAGTATGGAATCAAGCAGGATAATCTTCCAGGAGGCCTGCATGGATGTGCAATGAGCATATCGCTCCTAAAAGGAGCTGAATCTTGGAAGGTATGTGAACCGCAACAATAAAGGATTTTCCAAGTAAACAAACTGCAAAAGAAAAACAATGAAAATATGGGTCTGCTGCTGAATGGAGCATGGGAACTGGTGACAAATGACAGAAAAGTCAGAGCCTTCCTAGGCTCAGTCTTTACTAATAAGATTGGCCTTTAGAAATCCAAGGCCTCTGAGATTATAGGGAAAGTGTGGAAAAAAGATAATTACCCTCTGTGGAGGAGAACAGACTTAGGGGAAGGTTAAGCATGTTTGACATGCATAAATCCATGGGGTCTGAAGGCATCCAAAAGTACTGAGGGCACTGTCACTGCAAGGCCACTATTGACTACCTTTGAAAGTTCAGGGTGATTGACAGATGTTCCTAGAAACAGGGAGAAAGCAAAGATCAGTTCTGTCTTCAAGAAGGGTGAGTTGAAAACGTAGTGAACTCCAGAACACAGAGCCTCACGTCAGACTCTGGAAAACTGTTGGGAGAAAATCTTCCTGAAACACGTCTTCAAATACATGAAGGACAAGGAGTTTATTGAGAGCAGTCAGCAGGCATTTATCAGGAGAAAACACACTTGTCCAAACTGATGGCTTCTACAATGAGCTCGCTAGCTAGGCAGACAAAATGGGAAGAGCAGCTGATGTTCTTTACTTGACTCCAATGAAGTCACTCTATCTCTGCCATCACAGACAAGCTGAAAAAGTGAGAGAAGTGGACAAGACATGGAAAAAGAAAATAAAAGAAAATGAGCTGAGCTGCTGGGCCCAAAGGGTTCCTACCAGTGGCTTGAAATCCAGTTGGAGGAAAGTCAGTACCTGTGTATCTCTAGGCTCAATACTGGGGCCAATATAGTTTAACCCTTTCAATAATGACCTGGGATACTGGGTCACAGTACACCCTCAGGGAGTTTGCAGATGAGACAAAGCTGGGAGGAGTGACTGATAAATCATATAGGTGCAGTACTGTTCAGAGGGACATAAACAGGTTGGAAAAATTAGCAGAGAGAAATCTCATTAAGTTCAATACAGGTAAATGCACAGTATTGCTCCTGGGGAGGAACAACTGAGGCACCAGTACATTCTGGCAGCTGAGTAGCTGGAAAGCAGCTTTGCTGAGGAGGACATTTGGGTTCTGGCAGACCAAGCTGAGCATAGGTGAACAGTATGCTCTCAGAGTGAAATATGCCAACAGCATCCTCAGCTGCATTAAGAAGAGCACTAGCAGCAGGTCAAAGAAAGTGATCCTTCCCTCTACTCAGCCCTGGTGAGGCTGCATGCGAGCACTCAGTCCAGTTCTGGGCCACTCAGTAGAAGAATGGTATGGATTTCACTGAACAATGTCAAATGCAGAACCCCAAATATAATGGATAAAGGAACTAGAACACCTCTCACATGTAGAGAGGCTCAGAGGTAGGCCTCTTCACTTTGAAAATAGAACTCAGGTGATCTTCTATATGTGTATGAGTACTTGATGAGAAAAGTACCTTGGTGAAGTCAGAATATGTCTTTGACAATGGACAGTTAGTTTTCTCATTCCTGGAAGAGAAAAAACTAGTTATCACTGGAAACATTTGTAAATATTTATCTTGTAGTCTGAAATTTAGCAGGTGACAGTTAACATTATTACAATATGTAACACGTAATAAGACTGAAAAGGACTTGTTTAGTTCAAAAATGTAATATTCCAAAAGTCAAACTATTAAAAGAAATGGGGACTCTGAATTCTCTAAAGGAACAGTATTTTAATAAGACCTTTAAATCCATTTAGGGCCTCCATAGTTATATATCCCCATGATGCCGAAAGGAACTACAGTTCATTAGTTGTTGCTATTTCCAGTGAGCTTTTATGGGTTTAATTGCAGGATAAAACAAGAGTTGAAATAGCTTTCAAAGGTGGCTGTATTTTTTTCCATGATCTCTGCAGCTGCCTGACATAGAACTTTTTATCAAAGCAGAAATCCAGTTCTGTTGTCTCATGTATAAGCAGGGTTTGGCGCACTACAGTAGTACTGGTGTATGTTTGAGGATCCCACCTGTTCAAGAAATTTTCTGTGACCTTTAGGACAGTTTTGGCTAAGCAGTCACTTAGCCAAAGTGCTAAGTGGCACTAACTGTGAGTGGTGGAAAGAACTGTTATGGTTTTTTTCCATCTATTTTTTGGTTTTGCCTACACACCCTGAAATGCTTCCAATGATAGAAATCATTAGTTTAATGCTCCCAGTTATGCCATAAAGAATCAGCCTGTCTTAGAAAGGTTTTATAAAATATTCAAATTTTAGATTCAAAAATCTCACTGAAAGTCAAAACTATTTGGAGCCTGACTCTGTTTCCCCCATATTGATTATACCAAGCCTGATGATTAAAAAAATGTCAAGGGAAGTCGCACTACCAACAAAATGGGATCCTGATACAATAAATACAGCTTTTTTAAATTAGCTCTATAAAAACATACATACAGAAAAGCCTGCTCAAAAAAGTCAAGGAAGGTTCTGTTGTCACCAGCATTCACTTTAAGAATTAAAAGATTTTTACGGTTTATTTAAAGAGGAACTGTTTGGACATATTGTAAATGGAATGAAAAGAAGTTTTGTGTGCTTTAACAGCTGAGGCCTTATAATAGGAGACATGCTAGGGTACGCTTGGGCAGATGACAGGAGAGATTAACAAGGAAAACCTTCATTTTAACTAAGGCTATATAGTCATGTGATAATTTTTTCATCTTGAATATATACAGCATTGCTTGCCTTACTGTCAAACTTCACAGCTCACACGCAGGCAGCTGAATCTTTATATCCTCGGTGTCCTGCAACCCAATTATCTGCAGGAGGAACAAACTATGCAAAACCAAAACCATGTCACAATGCTGGTGGCAAATGTCCACGAGTGAATAACCCTAGTTTCTTAGTGTCAACAAGCTTCAGTTGTGTTTGTGTTTTTCCTTCTCACATTTTCTGCTGTTGGTTTCTCAGCAGACAAGTATATTACTGTATCTTTCTTATTATTATTTTTTTTTTTTTTTAGTTTCTTGATACCTTTTGCCATGTCTTGGGACATTTACAAATATCCGCAATCTCTGTGGCAAAACTTTATCTTGTTAGTTAACTGATACTCAACCAGTTCCAGTTACAACACAACCTGAATACTAAAATTAGCACCGTCTTTTGCTCAAAAATTTTGGATCTGGATGTGACTGCTACTGCGACATAAAATGTTTCCAACTTGTGCCAGTCCAAAGACAATTTAGCAACTGCTCTTTTCTTTACTGTGAAAATTCATGAGCAGAAATTCTCAGTGCAGCCCAAAACAGTAGAAAATTGAAATGTGTAAAACAGGGAGTCACTATGAAGATAAAACAGTAAGATTGTCATTTGTGAGATTTTCATTCTTAACAGAATCTCCCAGGTCAGAGAATGTTTTGACTCTTCTGAGACAATCTCTATCATGCGGATTGCTGGAAACTAAGAAATAGCATCTCTCCTTTTTCTTAGATTCTTCTCCCACGAACATCCCCTGCTTGGCTTAATGGACTCCTGCTTTGACTTTTACAGCCTTGCTTCTGCAGACTGTGTGTTTAAAGGCCAGGGATCTGGAACCAAACTTTCAAAGAAGTGTAATCTTGTAGGTCCTGAAAAACAAACAGCTAGGCAAAATCTTTCTGTTTGATCTGCAATTTTAATTCCCCCAGAAACTTCAGCAAGCATTCTCCTGGAGGGCTAGAAATGCTTTCTAAATTTTTTCAGTTTTCATTCTCTTTACTCTAAATGCATATACAAAGTTAGGAGTTTAGGAACACAAGTGTACACTTAGCATCACTGACACTACCATGTGTTTGTGACCTCTTTCTGGATCCACAAACAAACCACTGTGCAATTCAAGAAAATAAATTTTTACTTAGAATTTCCCACCTGAACAGCTACTTATACACTATGTAGACTACTTTGAGTACCTGAGATTTGGTCTTCAATTTGACAAGTGAAGTAGTAATATTTACCATGCCTTACAGGGCTCTTGAACAACTACATTTCATTAAAAAACCCAAACAAAACCAAGCCCTAAAAATCCAAAAGAAAGGCAGTCATGGTACACAACCAGTTTTAAAGCATATAAATTCTAAACAGATGTATTGTTATAATGCCTAAATATTCACTGGCACCTTTTCTGAACGATATTATGTCATCCAGCATGTGGTTTGGAGATGTTTCTGCTGCTGAGTGCTATAGCTGGCTTCAGGGATTTGTCTATTAGAGGACTGAGTATTTTCTGTTAAGTCTGGTTAGAGTCAATGCTGTACAAATAACAATCATTATTATTTCACCATGCTAATGTTGACAGTATATATTTATTGGTAAACTACAATGAACATCAGCTTTTTAAAAGAAAATATGCTTCCTTCCATATCCAGATGTGAGGTTAGTGTATCAAAGACATGCTGTTCATTGTCATTCCTTTTCCCCTCCAACTATTAATTGACTTTGATTATTCCCTTCTTGATTACTTCTGATTCCTGCTGATTGCTCCACAATCATCTTCTTGTTTCTAAATGAGTCAAAGTGCCACTGATTCACATTATGAGAAGGAAATACAAGTTTCCACAGTGTATTTTCAAGCATATGAAATGGCACTGCCTTCCTGAAATTCCTAGACATGATTCACTGTGAGATGGCAAGAAATAAAAATCCCCTGCTTCAGCACTGTCAGTAAAGCCTGTTTCACTCCATACTGCTCCTGAGATGCTCTGAGCATTTGTCAGGTCTTCTATAATCGAGTTTCCTGCAAGTGTTATTTTCTGCTCAGTCATACAAAACAGTCACTGAACATGTATTACATATACCCCCTATTCCAAGGATTCTAATCATGACTCAGGGGATTTTCCAAGTCTGGAAAGGGAGACACATGAAACAAGGAAATTCCTATATCCATTGGCACATGGAGGAACCAGCTGCTGTGGTAAATCATCTGCTAGACAGCATCTTGGGTGAGTCTCCAGGAAAAAGGGAACAATTTAGGCCTTGGCTTTTGTGGTTTTCCCTACTTCGAAACAACTCTTTTAGGTAAAATGCGTAATCAAAAAATGTGTAATGACTTGGAGTTTCATATAAACAGTGTCAGACACTGAAAATGATTTTATATTTCCACAGTCCAAAATGTGCACTTGTAAATTTTGTGGCACTGTAACTGAAGAATTTTTCCTACAAGGGTTGTTTATCCCTGTGACACAGAGCTTACAACTCAGCCCAAGAATGACTAAGAGGCTACAGAGCCTTTCTCTGAGGAGCCTGTCATTAATGGGATTTACAGCGCAAGGACAGTTGCCTGGCATCTCTCAGTCACTGCCTAGGCACAGGGAGACCACACTGAATATTAGGGTAGGAGAAGTAAAGTTTATTGCTTCAGTACAGCTCATGCAGACCTATCCACATGGCCTGCAGAGGGTAACAGAGAAGGCAACAATTTACATTATTTCTTTTACTCATCAGATCTGCTTGTAGTTCAAGCACTTGCTCTGTCACAGATATATTTATAAGATTGGCCTGCATCTTTTGGCTTTGAACGCCAAAAGACATATGCAGGATGCACATTTTGTTTCCTGTTTCACTGCAAGCAGTTTCTGGAATGTGTTGGTTGATGGGTTTCAGTCAAAACTGCTCAGCGTACAGTTACAGCATTAAGAAGAGTATGAAAGAGAATTATTAAATTCCAGATTCTGTTGTATATCTGTGCAATTCCAGTCACATAGAAAGTAGATTTTCATGGGGGTAACAGCTCTGCATAGAAATTACTTACAGGCAGGTAGTTCTACAGGACTTAAAAACCATGACCCTCTAAAATTGTACACATCCCATTAACAGCCTCAGGACGGCTGTTTAAGGAGCAAGGAAGCAAGATACATAGGAAGGTCTGCACCAGTGGACCGAGAAAACACAAGTCACAATTATCAAGGACTTGTGGTCGCACACAGGCTGAGATAGCCTGAGAGGCCTGCAGCTTCCCAGGCTTGGTTTGCAGAGGCCTGAGAAAGTGAGAAAGGCAACTTCTCTCAGACTGTGTTGTGCGGGAACTCTTCCAAAGGAATGTAAAACAACGTCAATGAAGATTTGCACCTGCAATTGTATGTGATGTTTCTCTTTCAGAGAATTGTTTTCTTCCTCTTACCAATCAGTTATTTATGTATTCTCATGGACCAGTTATGTTCATCTTTGCGATCCTCTCTATATAACATGACAGCTCTTTCTTAATAAAACTTTTTTCCTTGATGCACAAGGCTGAATTATTGGAGTCAATTACGTAGCTGGGAATCTGGCAGCAACAAGGACTCACCACCAATTAACACTCCCCACCTACAGACATGCATTATATTAGTCATATTTATAGAAGTGTTTGCATTGTTGCTCTGAAAATCCAAGGCTTCTGCTTTGATTTTTCCAGGACATTGAAAAGGTGTAGGAGAGCACTTTATGCTTTCTTGGATAGACCCATTGAAGCAGGAGGAATAACCTACCAAAGTTTCTAAATTTTGTTTCAGTGTTGTGAAGCCAGGCAGTCCCCCAGCAAATAACAGTTTTCGTTCTAGAACCAGAGCACACATTTGCCCTATTGAAGCATGGAGCATAAGCTGGCAAATATCCATTTTTATTGAGCTGTTCTAGTGTTTTCAGTTACTTTATTTTCTACCGCTTTTGAAGTATACATCGTGTGGATCTATGCATACTTCAAAAACTTTTCTGCTAGCTACTTTTTGAAGTTTATATTAGCTAGGATATTGTAGAAAACATGTCTTGTGAGTATTACACCACAACCAGCTAATGTAATAATAATAATATAGAATTACTATTACTAGTTCTATGCTCAAATACCATTTTTGACAGAAAACAATTATCCATTTAAAAATGCCTTGCTCATTACCGGCACATTAAATGAAGAAACGTTTTACAGCAGTGTCATTAGTGTTTGTGTATATAGCACTAGTTGTGAACCCTGTGTGGTGTGAGTTGTTTGCCAGCTATTACAAAGGTATGAGCAAATTCCTCTCCCGTAGTGAACCAATGATGACTTGAACCTGCTTTCAAGAGTAGTTCAGCTTTTCCTAAATGTAGCACATAAACTTAAATCTGTTCTGTTTTAATGAATGGCTATATTACTCTATCACAGTCTTGTGGAACATATACAGCAAGCCCTGGGCTCCTTTACTAAGGACAAAGGGACAGTGAATAAGCAGGAGGTTTGTATGCACTGTAGAAACTTTTCTAACAAAATAAACATTGTCCTTAACAGTTCAACAACTGACAATGGTGCAAGGCTGATGTCTGCTTTTTTCTTCTCCTCTGCCTCCTAAGCAACCTTGTTCATATTCAGGGTTGCATGCACTTATATTTTTCAAAAACAAAAAGGAGACTGCTGTCCTTCCTACTCAAAATTATCTCTTAAGGTCCCAAGCTTCTCACAACCCTTAATAATCAATACACTAGAAGAAATACAGCTGATCTTTTTCAATATCACATCATAGTCAAGATTTCAAGTTGTTATCTCAATGTACTGAGTAACTTAGGAACAGAGTGTTGATAATCCTTTGCATGAGGGACTGCAGTGGCCCACATATGACAAAAACAATGAATACAACAAACACAGAGCTAAAAGGAAGCCACTCAGAGTCTCTGAAATAAACTCCCTTCATAATGACCCCCATCATCTGTACCTTTCACTTTTTTCGTATGGCCTTAACACATGCAAACACACTCATTAAGAAAAGAAATACATAAGGTGCAATCATGTAGACAATGACTAATTATGTCATGTACAGCACTACCAGTGAGTGTTCAGCTGAAAACACTGACCAAACCATCAAAAGCCATACTAAACAGCTGTTCTCTGGAAATACTTTTTCTTCCTGTAATCTCTTGCTGATTTTTTTTCCTATGAGCATGTAAAGCCCTTCAAGGCAGAGAATTTCTGCAGAACTAGGCACAGAAATGTATTAATACAGTTGTTTTTTAATGGTAAACACACAAGTGACTTAATCACACATAAATAATCATGTTAAAAAAAGTTTGATGGTTCTCTCTGTGGAATTATCAGAATGAACACTGTACTTAAAAATGTTTCAGGTTATCTAAGTATATAATTCTTGGCTTTGTGCTTAAAGATAAAAGAATCATTAAATTCTTTACGTTTGAAAAGACCCTTAAGATCAAATTGAATCGTAAAGCTAACACTGCTAAGTCCGTCACTAAGACATGTGCCTAAGTGCCTTCTACATAACATCTACACATCTTTTAAATATCTCCAGATGACTCAACCACTTCTCCGGGCAGCCTGTCCCAATGCTTAACAATGCTTTTCACAGAGAAATTTTTCCCAATATTCAATCAAAACTCCTCCTAGCACAAAATGAGGCGATTTCCTGTTGTCCGGTCACTGACCACCTGGGAGCAGAGGCTGACCCTCACCTGGCTACAACCTGCTATCAGGTGGCTGTAGAGAGAAATGCCCCTCTCAGACTCCTTTTGTGGAGACTAAACACTCCCAGCTCCCTCAGCCACTCCACATAAGACCTCTTCTCCAGACCCTTCACCAGCCTTGCTGCCTTTCTCTGAAATTGAATGTCCTTTTAGAAATTGAATGTTCAGCACCTCAATGTCCTTTTTGTTGGGAGGGGCCCAGAACAAGGCACAGGATTCAAGGTGGGCCTCACCAGTGCCAAGTACAGGGGGAAGATCACTGCCCTGGTCCTGCTGGCCACACCATTTTTGACACAAAGGCTCACACATGGCTTTTAGCCGCACAATGTTTTTTATTCATGTATTTTCTACATACATATTTGACTTTCTTCAAAAAAAATGCCTATAAAAGATATGAGAATCTCATTTAAAAACAATTAATAAGTTTTCTTCCTCTTAAAACTTCTGATGTTGCTCCATTTACATACTCCATGTGAATTTAGAAGGCCAAAATTCTATTTGAAAGAGGATCGAGAAACTTAAAGATAGTATTGATGTTTCTGTCTGAAGCAAATATCTCCTGGATTTAGGCCTTCCAAATGTTCCCTAAGAGCCGCACTAAATGGCACTCCAGCCACTCAACAATGGAGTCAAATTGAGACCGTAGTTAAACAAATTAGGACTAAATTATTTTATTTTCATGCATCTATGACCACACTTCATTCTTAAGCTTGTTACTGTATATCTGGTGCAGCTCATGATACCCTGTCATACATCTCTTGCTTGGCCAGATTGTGCCAAAGTTACCAGTGTTGTACTCAGAAGATTCACCATAAGATGAAAACACATTTCTTAAAGTAGGGACTACCATGGGCTTTCTACAATTTTTCTGAGCTAAAACAACAACTTCAATTTGGCAAAAAAATGTAAGCAAAAAGTAGTCACTAAGAAAATTGGTTCCTGTGAATCTTATTTTGTTTGTGTTCCAAACAATGAACCAATAAGTCATTATGATATGTAAATTCTTCTCCTACACACATTCTGCCTTGCAGCCGGTGACACAAAGTCTTTTTTTACAAGGTTCTGCATAAGAAGCTATTCTTCTTGTTCACCAGAGGAAGGAATTCACACCCCGCTGCAGGATGTAGAGTACTTAGTCCATAAAAAGCCACTTTCTAAGGTAAAGTGCATTCAAGGTATCACATTTCCCACACTTTTTGAGTTGGGCACAAGCTCAACCCTACTTTACCCAGCATGCCTACTTAAGCATTGTAGACACGTGCTGTGAAGGTGGGTAAAGAGTAGAGGTCACAAGTTCAGTTAGGGTAGAAGTTGTGGTCATGGTGTTGCTGATTCTCTGAGAGACTTATTTAAGTAGTGTCCCACAACATATGTAATGACAATGTGCTGGAAAGCTGAATTCCTCAAGAACAAGGGAGACGGCAGATATTGGACAGAACACCCCAGTTCCCACAAGGGACGCCATTTCTTGCAGGTGTTCTGTACTTCTTTCTTCCTCCAAAAACAGTATCAGACTGAGTAGAGATCCTGAAACCTTTGCAGAGCCAGTACATTTCTCTCCACTGCCATTCATGCCCTTAATGACTACCATAATACTGAAAACACATCATGCAAGGCATCTGACTCCCAGTACACATTCTCCAGCTGAGACAGCATTCCTTCAAACCAGCAGTGCCAAATCCTTCTCACGGAAAAGCAGAGAATACACCAATAGATTTGCACTTACTTTCAACTGCACATATTTTCTTCTGTCATCAGAACAAGACTGAAGAATGGGTTAATTCATATGTCTGAGGTGGCAGTGGACCTTTATGTACCTCAAACAATACATGTAGCAACAGACCGAGGGGGTATGCTGAGCAAGGCATGTGAAAAGGACAACAATGATATGGCTTGTCTAGACTACTCCCAAGCTTCAGTCCCTATCCTTGTATAAGTAGAATACCTAAACTAATCAAGGCACTTCAGATATCAGATACAAATAAGGAATCAAATTCCTCCAAGATATAATCAGTCAGCGAGAAAGTAATGCAATGCTAAGACCAGATAGCTAGCTTCTAAACTGCATCACTCACCATCCAGATGGACTTAATGCAATTTTCATCAATCTTTTGTGATGATGCTCACAATGCTAGGTTTGTAGCCTGGTTCATCTGCCAGTTTAGGTTACTTAGAATCATCTGTTAGATCCTGAACCAAAGGGGCAGGAAAAACATGGGAGGAGGAGGAAGCTGAGATGTGTAATCTAGTAGTAAAATATCTACCTAATATTTTCGAAGCACATATATTTCAAGACACCAAACTCTCTAAGAGGATAGCTGTGCCACTGCTGTAACATACATATAAACACTGAATTAATAAAGTTTAATGACTGGGAAAAAGCTGTAGAAATGTTTGTGTCTTGTAGAAATTTCATTGACACAAAGATTAATTCTAAACTCTTGGCAGGCACATCCATGTTGAAGGAGTGATCAAGAACGGGCAGCAGCAGGGGCAAGCAGATAAGGTTTCCAAAACAAAACCCTTCTATAGATCAAATTCATCAATAGTGTGACAGGTGCAAAGATCAAGTAGAAAGGATTGTTTGGATTTTACATTAGTCTTCAGATGTTAGACTAGAGCTATATGCATCCAGCATTGGGTGACTGAATTACCGGTTAACAGCCACCAATCTGACCCCTCCCTTTGGCCCTTTGCAAAGTTTCAACTTAAAAAGAAGGAAATATACCAGCTATAGAGACTGTATATTTTTTATTGCACGGTGGGTGTGCATGAACAATGGCAGCTCCTAGCCAGTGCAATTGCAACAGCTGCAAAAAATGAAGAATAAGTATATGCAGGGAAAGCCAGCAAACACCACTTTGCCCACACTATGGATACTACCTCATACTTTGGAACAGGAATAAGACAGACACAACTGTAAGAATGGGTCAGTGATGTCAAACATGCTCCCCACATTTCTACAGGCTATATTGTGAAGAGACCTTTGCTCAGTAAAAGTAGTTGAGCATAGTTTGTTCACATCCACCAGTCATCTGCCCTCCTGCCGCTTCAGAAAAGTGCCTCAAGCAGTAACCATGATTACTAGATAGAGATTCAGAAAAATTCTACCACATTATTAGTAGGAAAACATAGAAAAAATTCAATCATGTCCCTCCAAAATCTTGGTCTGCTTTTGTAGGTGCATTGTGGCGACATTCTGGGCTTCTTTGGAAGCAGCATCACACACGTTCTTTGTGCAAAAACTGAAGCTGCTAGTTACCCTTATTTACTAGTCAAACATGGAAGTTTTGATAAAGACACAACAATTTTTCAGCTGAAGTCCTAGCCTTTAAATATGTTAGAAGCATTTTTTTTTTATTTTTGATCAGCCATAATTAGGTTATTTGATTACATTAATAACTTTTTTAATCCTCCTATACAAAAACTCTCATAGCTTTAAAGTGATTTTGTGCTTCCTTTAAATGTCAAAATGTGATTCCTTAAACTGCTTAATCAGTTTTAATCAATTTAGCTATTTTAGTTCCTTAGGCAGCCTGGCAGTACTGAAATTGGAATTAAGGATCACAGAATAATTAAAACTAGCACTGATTTAGGGAAGTCTGCATCCCATCAGATCAGATTGCTCAGGGCTTTATTCTGCCTGGTGTTGAAAACCCTGAAGGACGGAGATGGCCCAACCTGTGCTCTCTCTCATTGCTTTATTTCCTTCATTGGAAAAAAAAAGAAAAAAAAAGTCATTATGTCAAGCCTGAAACAAAGTAAATTTTCAGTTAATTTCAGCAACATTTTCTGTTGTTTGACCATCCTCTTATTCCAATCAGTAGACCTGATAAAGAAACCATGTGGGGATGTTCTCTGGCCTGAGTTATGCTGAATTTCAGGTTAGAATAAGTGAAATAATGCCCTATGGCCTATAATTTCTGTGTATCTTTCCCAGTGACTCTTACAACAGAAAAAATCTCAGCATTCCATTAACTGAAAATCCAGACAAGACATAATTGCTCTCATTTTAAGGCTGCAATGAGTACAGGAAAGAACCTAAAACAAATGAATTTATCATGTTTAGGAATCAGGATCTAAAGGGAGCACAGAAGAATAGAGCTGCTTTCTTTCTTAGCTCCTTTTTTGACATTGCCAAAATTCATACAGTGAAAGCTGGCAATTACAGTTCAACAAAACCTGCATGTCTTCCAAGGATCTACTGCCTTCCACTCCACAATTTACTCTAAAGCTAAATAAACCACGAGCACATTACAAAAACTCATGTTGGGGAAGGACAGCTTCACTATAGCAGCTGAACAGGCATACAGACTGTTCTTTTACTGCATTCTCACTCACTGAGGACTGAGAGAGATCTCTATGTGGTTACCTATAGAGCTTGTTTCCAAAGCTGTCAGCCTCTTACAAGCCTTAAACCCACTTAAAAAGATAAAGAAATTGATAATAATGGAAATAATAACAAGAACATAATCATGTCTGCAATCCTTTACAGACTATGAGACTATTTTACAAAAATGGACCTTCAAGTTTTGCTATATAAAGAAGTGGTCCTGATATTCAGCACCTGCCTTTATCACCTGCACACAACTCTTGATATTTCTTCTGCTTCCATACAGCCAGCTCCCTCTGTGTGGGAGACTAGTTGAGGGAAAAGGCTCTTTACCAGAAAATGAATAAACCAGAGGGATGGGGAAAGCAGAGAGGAAATACCAGACCACAGGTTGGCTGGTAAATGGCCAGAGGCCACTGTGCCAGTATAAACATTGACAAGGTTAAATATAACATTTATAACAATTTGCAAATCAATTGCATTAGTGTTTTGTTGGGTTTTTGTTTTGTTTGTTTTTTTTTCTTAAACCACAGAGGAACACCACCACCACAAAATGATAGCCACCAAACCTGGCTATCCTTACTCTGAAATTATTTTCTTTGAAACTAACTCTTCAGTGAAAGCTGTAATTAGTCATAGCTCTTGAAATCCCTCTTTAGATAGTTTGCATGAGATATGCCAAGCGAAAGAGGAAAAGTTTAACAGGATTAAGCTGAGAAAAATATGTTTAGTGTTTCTGAACAGCTCTTACTAATCCAACTCTGGACCTCCTCATCAAACTTACTTGCTAATGGAAAAGTCAGCCCTAATACCACCCAATGGACACATTTTTTCTTTCCCAGAACTATTATCTTTAGGCCAGAAAGATTCAAAGCAATGAAGCAATCTCTAAGTTACAGCTTAAAACTGTTGCCCTATTAGTAAAGTCATACATAAGCCTGTTTTGTTTTCTGAGTATAATCTTTCAAGATTTATTTCAGCTGCTTTGAAGAATGAACAATTGTCATCACCATTTATTTATATGAATGAAAATAGAGATTTTAATTAGTATTATGTCTACAGTGCATCTAACCAAAGGCTGCTGCAGAATAGGTAGGAACAAGCAGTACCTAACACAGCAACAAAGTTTCCCTCTCTGATCACCTGTGAAATGCAGAACAGGTAACAAGACACAGGCTCAGTGGCTGCATTTCATTCAACAGCTTTATTAGCAGTACTCAGATAGGTTGACAGGAACTATCACATCCAAATATGTGACTGATGTGAAAATCAATCAAAAATACTATTTTGAAAGGCAACCTACCCCAGGAACAGTTCCAAACTTCCCTTTGACTGTTTTGAGTCCTTAAGTAGGGACTTGCTCACATAAGAGATACCCAGAACACCAAATTCAACACATCATACATCTGTTCCTGAACTGAAAGATCTAAAGCCTCCCAATCAATTTTATCAACAGTTTCATATGAAAAGTGGTAAATCAAAAAGGTACTGACAAGTATGCAGGGGGGCAGCACAGTATCTGCAATAAAGGCTGAAGAGCAGGAGAGCAAAGGACAGGGGTACAAGTGCTGCTCTAATAATGCTGTAAAGGTATGTATAGAATCTCTTTATGGGACTGTCCAATCATCTCAGTCTGTAATATGAATATGGCATTGTCCAATACAAGCAGAGTTATCCCTTTCCTTTGTGCCAATTCAGAGTGAGGCAAAGATTCATGAACATTGAGCTTTCCTGTTTTGACTTTTATCAGAATCCAGCACTATTTTAGAGACCAGATGTCTTTGCCCTTCTTCAGTTTCTTCACATTTGATTTAACTGACAACAGCAGAAGCTGCTGGAAGGAGAAGTAGATTGAGAATATTTACTGATTTCATTCTTAGCTTACAATAGTAAACCATCAGGATAAAAGTTCCTTCAGAAATATCTTATTAACAAATATCATAGGGGAGGCATCTAGGACTGAATGCTTCTGTGTTAGAGATTATTAGTTAGTTCAGTAAAACCTACCAGCACATCAGTGTGCTACCTGCTCCCATATCTGCTGATGGACAACACTTTCTACATATGCAAAAAAAACCAGAACAATATTGGAATACTCCAAGGTGGAAACTTGGTACAACAAAAGCCTGCAGAAACAGCAGTGGAAGCAAAATCGCCTACTTCTCTGTACCTTCAACCAATCTTCAAATCCAAAAATCCCTGAAGAAACAAAACACAGCCAACGCTGGAGAAATCAAACCCATTTTTCACTATGCAAAATATATGATACTACTTCCTCTGATATCCTCCTTCCTCTTGCCATGCTGTCAAAGTCCAGATTAAAAATGTAGTTAATGCATGCTTTCTACCTATTAGAGTAGAGAAAAGTGATAGAAACTACGAAACGACCAGAGATTTGTATGCATAAATAGCCATCAAATCCAAGAGTAAGGTATTTCAAAGGTCTGGAAACACTGATAGACAGGTCTTGATGCATCATGTACCAATTAGTCACAGGCCATAGCTGCCTATAAATACTGGGCTGAACTAATATTAACATATGGCCTTCTTCTTGTTTGTTACTCTTCTGGGCCAACTAATATACAACAACTTACATTTCTTACAGCAAGCACCCAGATTTTCCATTTGAAAGGAACAATCAGGACCCATTAACTAAAAATGCTAAAAATCATGCAAGTACATGATGACATTTCTAATGTATGACTTTTTTTTTGTCATTGCATGCAGCCACAGCTAAATATTTATGCTGTCTACACTACACAGTGCACTCTTACGCTTTCAGCGAGGGTACTTCAACCTACTTGTGCCAGAGAGAATATTATAAAAGGAGATTTTATAACAGCTCTTTCATCTGGGCTGTCTGCTTAAATAATAGCAACGCTTATTAGTTATATGTAGTACTGAAAACAACACTTTGGAAAAATAATTCACTTCACAACTTGTGAATTTTGGATGACAAATCAAGAGAGGGTGGGAGGGCTAAGTTCACTACATTCCTGACTCTCCACTGTCTTGAACATAGATGTACACACTAAGAGAGCACTTTGACTAGTTTTTCTTATCCATTCTTATCTGTCTAAGCAGCTTGACAAAGTGTAAAGCCATGCAAATTTTATTAGCTTTCAAGAAGGTATTAGTGTAATGCTGATCACCCTCACTGATTAACCTGAGAGGCTCATCAGGGACAAACAACCTGGCAACCAGAGTGAACATTTCATACACTGGAACCTATTTTTGATCCCTCCTCCTTCTTACCTGCTGTTCAAGAGCTTTAATGTTCCTAAATATGTGGGAGAGAACATGTAGTACAAGAAGGAAAGGCAGTTTATGCTTCAGGACCTCTTCCTTACACTTACCTACACTTGTAGGAAATATATTCTCGTTGTTGATTTGCACCTCGATCCAGTCCATGAGAAGATTCATATACTGGGGTGCTGGCAATGGTGTGGGCTTCTTGTACTTCACGTCATCCTGCCACCAGTACTCATACCTGGAGCCTCCAGACATCACTGGACAGGTCTTCTCTGTGCAGAACTCACAGATGGTTCCATAAATGAGGTTGATTCTATTGAAGAAGTCAACAACATGAACAGCCACCCAGTCATTCTGGTCCTCTCCACTGGGCAACTGCACAGCTGCTTTCAAGTCCATGCCTGAGTTGAGAGATGCTTGTGCTCGTTTGTGAAGCACAAACCTCTGGGTTCCAGGTTCAAACTTGCGTTTTGGGCGGAAAGTCTTATCTTTATTAAAGACTTGCTTGAGCGTTATGGACATGGCTGCTAATCTTCTGCACTGCAGCAGCTGGCAGGAAAGCACGTTTGAGATTTAATGCAAGTATCTGAAAACAGCTGCTCTCTATCACTGGCTTTCCAGGCCCTGCTCTTATTCCCAGAGAGGCTTGTATCAACTTCAGAGCAATTTATTAGTTCCTCCTCTTGAAAGCCTCCCTGAAAGGCTTCACTTCCCTAAGGACATAGAAACAATACACATCAATGGCAAGCTCAAGTCTGGTCCGGTCAGTTTGCTACTGTTTTACCAGAATTTTCTAGCAATTATAATATGAAAAATAATATATAACAAGCTAGCCTTAAAAAATGCCCAGCCCCTAACTTGAAGATTTAATTTATTTTAAAGTGCCTCATTTTTTTAAGTATTAAGGAATTAACTTATCTGCTCTTTTTAAATATCTCCCCAGAGGCTCTTAAGATATAAAGATGGGAATTCAATATAAATGTTGTATGATCTTCAAATTTTAAAACCAACATTTTCACTTCGCTATATTTTTACAGTCACTGAATAACATTCAAAATGGGCATATAAGTTCAGTAGAAAAAATACTATATGAAAATTTAGAGTCTTTATCCAACTGCTCCTTAGAGCTACCAACGGGGCCTCTAAGCATTTGCCATAGCTTCAGTGCTCATCTGTGTGGGAAAAAGAAATCAGCAAGCAAAACTCATCCATATCTGTTCTTTGTTTTAAATTACTGACGTGCTTGCTTTGTAAACCACATAGAACCTAGTAAGAAGGATAACTACACTATTACACAGAAATAATTCCTGTTTCTCACAAAAAAAAAAAAATCCTGTATGAAGATCATTACTTTTATTGACCCACCTTCAGAAATTCAGTAGTGGTGTTAGATTTCTATTAGATTGTGTAGAATTATCAGCAATTGTGAAACTGCCACTTTTTTATAGCTTTATTCATTTTCTTTACGGGGGAATACTTGGCATTGTTCTTACAAAAGCAAGACCATAGTCTTCTATGCTTTGTGTTGTTCCATCTAACCTAAGCTGGTAATGGAATGGTTTCAACAGTGAGGCTGATTGAACAAATAAATTACTGCATTACAACTTTGTTTGCTCTCATTTATATACATGAAAAAGAGTATACTATCACTAGATGTATACATTTAGGAGTGACAGGATAGATAGGTGCTGTTTCAATTAGACTTTTGTTTTAGTACTACAGATTTTATAAATAAATATAGAGAATAAACATTTCATTCTGCACAATATTTAAATTAAATAACACAATATATGTTAAACCTCCCCAGAAATACAAAAATCCTACCCTATCAGTGGCCAATTCTCATGCGATTATCTGTGTTCCACTGTTTCCCTTAACAGAAATTATGTCCATGAAAAATTTACTGGGAAGTGTGTGCCTAGCACTAAATTCTTCTGAAGACAGTTGCCTGAGGCTTTGTTGAGGGGCAAAAGGGAAGAGAAAAAAGTGTTGCTTTCTTCTTAATAACCAAAAGAAAGCAGCACCTTGGCAAAGAGAAATCTGGTGTTCTAGACTCTGTGTCCACACAATAGGATATAAGTGCCATAAAAAATCTTCCTCCAAATTTGTGAAAAATCAGCAGGCAAGCTAATTTGCTAGCAAGAAGCAGTCATGCACAATCAGCAGAGAAGTACTTGTTTTAACTTTTCCTGATGGCGTGATGGAGGAATATTCCAATCATGACCTTATAAACAGTCATTTCTTCAATATTTGCAAAATCCAAGGAATTTTGGAATGAACTCCAGGGAGATTATTTGACATGCCCCTTGAATAATATTCAAAGATTGAGGTCCTGAATATTCCAACCCAGAAATTCTTTCCCTGACACAGGTCAGGGAAAGAAGACTTTAAACAAAAGTAGCCCTGGAACGGTTAAGTGTCATTGGCAGGAAATGAAGGTACTTTTAAATAGTTAACATTGCCCTAAAATTTGTTGTTAGTAAGATTCAAAACTTCCAGTTCTCAAAAACTCTGTGGCAGCCATCTGTTTATTTAAAACCCCTTAAAAATACAGGTGAGTCATGCTGCACAGACTGAGGCTGTGAGAGACATGCTTGGAGATGGCATGGAGCCAGTGTCCCAGTTTGCAATAATAAGCAGGTTATGTCCAGAATTTTACAGCTCAGGTAACTACTTTCTTCCCCATATTAATACATCTAGTGCTCATATGTGGTTTGACTCCATCACCTGCAAATATTCACCAGAACATGCAAGGAGTTTTATTTAAAACAACAAGCTGAGCACCAAATAAAACTCATCTTCAAAACAGACATTCTGAAGCACAGTACTCACTGCCATTAAAGCTCCTTCAAGAAAACCAGAACACACTGTATTCTATAAACTGCTTTCTACCAAATACACAAACATAATTAATCACATTAAATAATGTTTCCCACTCCTCTCCATATATTCAGGAAATCTGCATTAAATCAATTAATTCAGAGAAAATTCAACCAAAACATTCAGCAAGCACCTAACTATCTCAAGTCTTGTGTTGATGTTGAAGGTCTCTGTGGAAGTGCATATACACTCTGGCCAAATTCACCTCAAAGACTCATCCAAAAGATTACTCTGCTGTGCAGCCAGATGAAACTGTTCTTTAACTCACCAGGGCAGACTCAGAACAAGCTAGAATTTCATATACATTTTGTGTCTGGAGAATCTTCTGTTCAGTATCTTGCAATAAAAGCCAAGGCTTTTCCTCTATCATCTTTCTGTAACTTTATAATATACAAAAATACAAAGCTGGCTTGTATCTCACTGCTTAACTTCTCTTAAGAGATACAGCTCTGTGAAGAGCTTATTTTTTTCCTCTTTTTCTGTTTGGAAATATGACTGAAGGCTGTGCGATACGAAGGGATGAACAGACTTGCTTTCTCATGTATTCTCACATTCAAGAATGCAAAATAGAAAAGTGTAAGACCTGACCCACACAAAAATACTGCAGTGAATCACCCCTATGAAATACTGTTTTTTTGCATCCTGGTTCTTGATGGTATTTGCTACCTAATTAACCTCTGTCTTTACTCAAAAGCTAGCAGAAATTAACAAAGAAATAAAAATTTACAAACAACATCACCACTACTTCCTTATAAAATAAAAGAAGATTTTTCCCTTTACTCACAGCAGACAAATGAACAGGATCACCTTATTTACAGTAGAGATTAAACACAGACATTTTAGGTTTGGATCCTTCAGAGGCTGATGCTAATGGGAGAACTCTAGCAAAAGTTGCTGGGCTCTAAGATCATCTCTTCTACTTAGGCAATAAAGTGGCAGGTGTTAGTGGTAGGATGGCCACTCCTTAACTTAGGCCTGAATCACTAATCCACTGCAGGAACTCAATTGCCTTTAGGTTTCCAACATTTCCTGTACTGTGTCTGAACTAACAGTCATGACAAGAGGTTTTTCATTTCATCCCAAATCACATACTGTCACATTTCTATGGGGGAACTTAAAATCAAAGTTATTACTTCAAAATGGTAAAACATTAGCAAAATGAAAACTCATCAGATAGCTTCAACAAAAAATGATAAACAAAATCCCACTATTTTTAAAACCCTGAGAATGTAACTTGCCTCGCCAGTCATCACATTTACTTCTATGACAGTTCTCACCTTACAAGAATGAAAAATGTTTCCAGTTTCAATATCTCAATCGGTCTTGGGAAAATTGCTTCAGAGCAGAAACACTGTGAACAATGTGATATGGGCCAGACTGAATCACAGCTTGAAATCTGTGGTACAGTAGCACCCATCCTCATTCCACATAAAACTAACTTTGTCTCTTGATAAGAGATATTTTGCAGTTTGCTCTTACAGTAATGCAGCAGAGCTGCTCCTGGCTTACACTTATGTCAAAAGTGATAGAAACTGGCTTCCAATCTTTTATGGCAGGTTCTAACTATACACTAAGGCATAAAGAATGCCTTTACATCACTCATGGTATTTGGCTTAATGGTATACTGGGACAGTGTCCTGCATGTCCCTCTGAGCTAAATTATTGTCCTGGTATGGTTAGCTCAGAGAGGTAATTCCTCCTAGATATTCAGTTTCTCTTATTTTTATTCAGAGCAATATATTTCTGGGACAATCTCCAACACCTTTTCCTGATGGACTATTCCACAGCATGTATAATGCAGCTGGATGAACACCCTTGCTGGGAGAGCCATGCCTGAGAATGGTAACCATAGATGAGAGATGATCTCAGGGCAACCAGACCTCATAAGCTTCCTCCATGGCATCAGCACCACAGTGACCAATGCTGTCCTCCAGTTCGTGCACAGACAGAGACAGAAACTTGGCCATAAAATCATGTTCATCACTACTGGAAATAATAAATGAGTCCTACTCATGCAGATACCATTAAAGAAAACACCCACAACAAACAAGACATCATGACCAGCATCATATCAAAGTCACTGCTAAGTTAAAAGCATACTATATAATTTCCCCATATATTTTCTATTAGATCACAGGTAACAAGAATGTTAAGTGACACATTGTTTATAGACAATTGACACATTGTTCATCATGATATTCTAGGGAGAGTTACACCAGCTTTAAAGGTCTGCTGGGAAGGTAGCTGATATAAATCCTGTTTTATTAAACCAGATAGTATGGAAATATGACTTCAACAAAAAACACACACAGAAATGTTTATCCAGCAAGACACAATATGGAAACCATCTCTGCATCAGCTGACTTCTACATTTTTATATTTTTTCTTTTTAAAATCTAAGTCTCCATTCCTCATTCTTTGAGGAATGATACTGGTTGAGTGGCAATTTCCTTTCCTTTAAAGCTGCTGGGATTACTTTATGCTAGTAACCACAATAATGACACTGCAAACTCAAGACACTCAGGTGGATTAGAAAAAAGCCTTCTCACATTCAGAAACATTTCTCACATATAAAAATATCCATTCATTTGACATGCAATAACTACCCTTTGCTTTGTCTGGGCATGGGAGAAAAAAAGAGCAAGTGATTTTACAAAACTAACAAAAAAACACAATCGCAAACAAACACAGGAATCAGCATAGTATTTCCATAATCAAAGTGTTAAGGCCCAACAGAGAAAATATAAATAACCTCTGATACTTTTCTAAGGTAAAAGAGTGGCAAGGGAAGGCAGGATAAAATGGATAGCTGTCTACAAAACTGTGTACTTTAAAAATGAATGCAGCTATGTAACAAGAGATAAACAGTTGCTAAATTGGATCAGCCCAAAATAAATTAAGATTTATGATTCTGCAAAAATCCTGAGGTTTTCATAGGGATAAAATTGAAAAATATTTGGCTAACTAACACAATCACTTTCACTGATTGAGTAGGAATGGCTTGGGCTTTGATCAGAGCACAATGCATGAGTTTGTAGTCAGTTTTGGACTAATGCCCTTAAACATAGCATAATATTTTCCATGAGCATGTTAGGTAGAACTATTGCATTTATGTATCCCAGTACCTTATTTACAAATATTTAATTCAAATTCTTTCAACTGACTTCCCTTCTATACAGAGGGAGAATCTATACAGAACATTCTATACAGAATTCTATTCTTTTTAGGAAAATTGGTTGTAAAAAACAATTAGAAGTTGACTTAAACAGTCATTTCTATGATGAAGTGCATCACCTGTTCAACAGCAGTAGAATCAGGTATGAATGCTCAAATCTTAATGATAAGTGCTGTTTAATAATGCAAATGAAGCATGTTTTTTTCTCGATGGGGATAAATGTTTATGTTTTAACAGAGGAATGGCTGCTCAACTAGTATCATTCTTGTGCCTTTTAGAAGTCTTAAATCCAATCAGCTCATCCGAAGGTCTGCAAAAGTACACTGATCACCATGAAGGTTCTGAAAGCACCCTTACACTCATTCACTAAAAGTTTATATTGGTTACAGCATCCACGGCATTCTAGTTAGGAATGTGGGCTTCCTGTGGCATATAATTTAAGATGAACTGAATAAGTACCTCTCAGACCTACAGTAAAGAAACTACAAAACATACATTACTTAGATTACACAGAAATTCAGCTTGGTTTTGGTTTTCTGTTATCCAGTACTATGAGGTTGTGACCCAGACTGATAGTCATGCAGGGGTGTGTATGGCTACATTATTTTTCTGAAAACTCAGTCCTGCTTCCTCTTTTTTCTTCTTATATTCCTACCTTCTTGATATCTCCCCAATGATACCTGGTCCAAGCATGTATACATCCCCTTGAAGGGAGCTATAAAAGACTCACACATAAACTGTAATAATTAAAAACCCCAGATTTTTCATTCCAATCAACTTCTTTGATCCTGTTCAGTCACAGAACAGGGAAAAGGACAATGTAGGAAAGCGTGTGTGGAAGGCAGAGCATGACACAGATGGACTAAAATCCCATGGGAGTTGTTATTTAGGCATGGCCAACTAAGTGTTTGACATGACAATTTCAGACCTCCCAAACTTTCAAGCAGATTGGGAACTCCCTTTAGCTCAGACAGCTACTGACTGAGTGACAGATGACAGTGAAGCATGCAGTTCAGACATTCCCTTTGAATGCTGTTTCTTTTATTGCACACAGGTTTTTCCAGTTCTCTCTCTGGTTCACACACTTTTTTACTGGTCTGAGCTACTGGTAGTACATGTGCAAGTGTTGCAAATAGAAACAAAACTTAGGATATTTTAGTGGCAGTAGTAGTAGTTAGGCTAAGGCTTGGGTTAGTCACACAGGCCCGGTTGGAAAGACGGGTCATGGGATTAGCCGAGTATGTTGTCAGAGATAAGAGTGAAATATAGCATGCACCTGGGGTCTAATAGTGGGAGTTAGTTAAACAGGAATCCTGGGATAAGACAAGCATGAAAGTTTATAGCTTTAAGAAATAATTATCCAAAGAAATAATTATCTATTGTGTATCTGAAGAATGTATACCCTTGTACGTAATCCAAATTGTAAAAGTATAAAACCTGGACTAGAAATGAGGGGCTTCGGGATTCTGACTTGGGACGTTAGTCCTCAGATCCCCAGGCCCCGAATAAAGCACCGCATAAACTGACACTCTGTTGGTTTGTGTTCTTGATCTACGGGCAACACAAGCACAGTGAATCCTGCAAGCCACTAATCCTGAATAACTAAACCACATCCTCTAAGTACACAACCAGCCTCTGCTTTCAGTTATCAAGCCCCTGTTACCAGCTACATCCTCCCACTACCAATAAAGCAAAGCCTTTACAACTGCACATGGCATGTTTCACCAGATGCTGTTACAATCACTGCTCCAGTACACAGCTGATCAGGGTTGGTCAGCTTACTAACTGCAGTATGAATACCAATAGAACCAGCTCACTAACTCTGCTTTTGCCAACATCTCTCAGTCTCTGCGGACAGACACTTCATGACAACAGTGGATGGTAGTTAGGCTATTGTAGTATGAATATTGCAGCATTTTCTGCAAAGGGAGAACAGTTACCCTTCATTCCTTTAAAATCAATACACTAAGATCAGGTGAAAAGAGTAAGAGTATTTTAACAGCCGTGAAGTAGAAGAGGACACAAATTAAATTACATTTTGATTCTCTATTATTTGTTTCCCCTAGCCTGCTAATTTCTGATTCCAAGCCATTCCTGAATATGAAATGTTGACTAAGCTGCATTCAGTGGGAGCTGTGATGATGAATTCAGAAAACAGAGCTAAAATTTTACTGTTACACTCCAAAAACTCTTCCTTACAAAACAATAAGACGTCCTTATCAAACTGTGGTTGAACTTCCAGAAATCTCTCTGTTCTCTTCAGCTTAAATCCTAAACCTACATTCTGGCTTTTAAAAGCACTGGCACAACTGAGTAAACTCTGAGAGAGTTAAAATATTATTTCATGCTCTCTCCAATACTATCAGATCATCCCCATGCAATTCCCATATAAAAGCCTAAAACCAAGTCCACTCAATCCTGTTGAGAAAATGTTAGTCAGTTCATACAAGCTATAGAGAAGAGAAAAATTTGCACACACAAAAATGTGATCTGAGACCTCTGGTCAGGGCCTTTCTATACAAGGCCTATCTGCTAGAAGCCAGAAGTTTATATGCCCTAGAACTTCAGGTGCCCCAGTCTGTATGCTCTGGCCAAACTCAAGTTTTATTCTTGGTCTAAATCTTAGCTTTAGGAAACCACATATGTGTTCTGCTTAAAGAAAAATGTCTAAATCATATGTTCCGTCTCAGTGACATTCAAATAAAGCCACTCATTTTCTTGTCCAAGCAAAGCATGCAAAAACCCAGGGATAAAATGGCAGAGTCAAGTAACAAACACTGTGCTGGCAGAGCCAAATAGCTAACACTCCATGGTGAAAACAGCACTTCCCACAGGCAAACACACTGAAAACAAAATGTAAAAAGTTCAGATGACACCCATTCAGACCCATCAATCTTTCTCTGGCTTCTCCTACCGAAGCTCAGGTTAATGTGGCAGGATGGACAGCAGAGACACACTGTTGGCGACACAGTGCCTTCAGCAACTATCTTAAGAAATTCATGATATTAGAGTCCTTTTCCAAAGCAAAGACCTGCAAGGAGGCTATTATGTCCTTAGTTGGCGCATTGCACCCTTTTTTAACAAACAACGATAAATCTAAACATGAACATGTTGATTTTTAGTTACAAAAAAATTACCCTTAATTCCATGTTGCTAAGAAACAAAACTCATCGAAAATCATGCGGGAGTCAGTGCAGCCCCTCAAATTAACTGCAAATAACTCAAAAGTGATAGCTTAATTGTGAATATCTTCCAATCATTTATACCATAAATCTGTAATCTTGTCCTGAAATGGACATCCAGCAGCTCTAGGACCCAATCTATTAACTTTAGAACACAACTCTAAGCTAAGTGTAAAAAATAATAGCAGAAGTCAACTTTCCATGGTTTGTATCAAAGCACTCAATATGGCAATACACAGAGTGGCAGCAACTACAGATGATTATCACAAAATCACCTGAGTAGGAAGGGACCCATCAGGATCAAGTCCAGCTCCTGGCCCTGCACATGAATCCCCAAGAGTAACAGCATGACCCTGAGAGTACTGTCCAAACACTCCCTGAACTCTGTCAGGCTGGGGCTGTGACCACTTCCCTGGGGAGCTGTTCCAATGCCCAACCACCCTCTGGCTGAAGAACCTTTTTCTGACATCCACCCTAAACCTCCCCTGACACCCTTCCCTTGGGTCCTGCCCTCTAGTCAGCACAGAGAAGAGATCAGTGCCTGCCCCTCCTCTGCCCCTCACCAGGAAGTTGTAGCTGTAATGAGGCCTCCCCCAGTCTCCTCCAGACTGAACACACCAAGTGACCTCAGCCGCTCCTCACATGGCTTCACCTCAAGATCCTTCACTATCCTTGTGTCCCTCTTTGGACACTCTCTAATAGCTCAATGTCTTTTTTGTATTGTGGCACCCAGACCTGCCCCCAGCACTCGAGATGAGGCTGCCCCAGTACAGAGCAGAGTAGGACAATCCACTCTCTCACCTGGTTGGCGATGCTCTCTGCCTGATGCATCCCAGGACGGATGATTTCAAACTTACATCAAGGAGACAAAGGCAAGGTATTTGTACAGATGTATTTTGAAGAAGATTTCACAGATTTATGATTTCACAGTTTATAGGTCAAGGTCATGATGCAATCAGAGCCTGCAATTTGGCAAGTGATACGATGCTTCAGCAGCATGCAGTCGCATGGCATAGCCTCTGCAAGCGGTGGTGGGGTCATAATTGTCTAGTTGTGAGATTTGTGCTTTCAAGATTCAAAGAAATAAATCATTCACAGTGTTGATTTTGTTATGGATGTGATTTTATCTGTCCAAGCAACAAAATTTAATTTCGTAGCAATTTTGAATTCAGCAATTTCGTATACATAAGCGATTGTAATAGAATACATTGAAAATATAAGAGGATACGCAATAACGTCTAAACAAGGTTCATAGTTTGGAAATAAATGATTGAGTATAATAAAGGTTTGGACAAGGCATAAGCTAAACCAACCAGGGTACGGGGCAGGCTCCTCACCCTGCCTCATGTACAAAGTGATTTACACCAGAATCCATGCTTATATACTATATACTAATACATATTCATTAATATTCCTGTAACTCTCCTCCTACTTTCAATACCTAAAATCTACCTCGCTATCTTGCATTGCACATGCTGTACTGGTATTTGGGGGTCTTCCAACCCTTTCAAGGGTCTTCTTTCCGAGGAAGGCTCTCCTCTTCATCATTGTCCACTGGGTGACCCTTCAGGTGGCACATGCACACTAAACTTTGGATTACATAATCAAGCATATGTCCTAAAAATAAACTTAATTATTTCATAAAGAGGCCTAATTCAAGCTGTGTACCTGGAGTTATCCCAAGTTGGCTAACTCCTAGGCCAAATCTTCTTGGAGGGTCTGTCTGTTTCAATCCAACATCCTGTATCTCCCTAAACTGAGAATCATCTCAAGGCCGAAGTCTTATTCTGAGACCCTAAATATCTGCATCCTGCATTTAGTTACTCCCTGCTAACATCTGCAGGAAGAGTCCATCTGTTTTTTCTCACTATTTGATGTCCCTGTGTTGCTTTATAACAATTATTTCCTATCAATATGGTTACAATATTGCTAATACTGTTACAGCTTAGTTAGCACGAATGAGATTCATTTATCACAATTTCTACACTGGTCTCAACTTGCAGGACTGAACTGACATGATGGCTGAAGAAATTTTTATCTGGAAAATAATTCTGATCCCCACCATATAAACTTCAGCACGTTCAAATATACTATTTGGCCAAAAAACCAACCACCATGCACGGGGAAAAAAAAAGATAATCTGCTAGATGGCAACTGTCTACCTGTGGTGGAGCAACCATCCACACTTCAGAGCTCTAAATCAGCAGTCTTGAAGGACTCACTTGGAGGAAAAAAAACTGTTTTCCTTGCCATCTATGCTACGTGAAATATGAAAGCAAGTAAAGGAAGTCAGAGACATCATATGCCAAAAAATAAATACCAGAAAGAACACTTGAGCATTATAACTATCTCCTCGGAGGAATGCCAGCCTCCTCTCCAATGACAATACAACCAACTGTTGCTGTAACAAGGATATTTCACCTGGGGAGAATTTACGATAGCAAAGATGTGCTGCCCTTTAATGAAGCTTAGCAGACTGTAACTAGCCAGCATTGCATTGACTGCATAGCTCTGCACAGACCATTAAGAACCAGCACTAGAGGAGCAATGCCCTAGCAGTATGCTCCAGGGAACAACAGTGGAATTGCATTGTTCCCCCTACACACTGAAAAGTAACTTCCCAGTTTATGACTCTGCTTTACCAAGTAAACTACTTCGAAAACCTTTTCTGCATACTGCTGCACTTCAGAGGGAATTTAACAAAGCAAACAAAACTAATCACAAACTGATCTAGAAAAAGGGTTTGCGTAGTTCTTTTATATAAATTTATCCCTGTGGTAAAGCACTTTATAGGCAGAAGGACAGTATTTGATTACTCTGTACAGTTTATGGTCAGAGCAACTCTCACACAGTACAAGCTCTCCCTCTAACCATGCACCCAAAAATTTTATTGTAACAGATCTATAGCACCAAGCTCTTAAAAGGGATAAATAGAGATAAACTACCTTCACTGCAAGTTACAGATCTTGCTTTTCAAACCAAGTTGCCCACAGCTGTGGCCAATAAATACCCAAGACTACAAAAAAAGGAACAAAACTCACTATTACAGCATCCAAACATAACCAGCAAGAAGGGCTGAGTTCTTTCTCCTGTAACCACAGCAAGCAGTTTACTCTGAAGCAAAACAAATGAGTGTTCCTTGTTGCCTGTGTGGGCACACTGCCAGCACACAGGGAAAGCACAGCTGAAAGGCTCTGGAAGGTACCCTCTGCATTGCACTACACTGGTTCCCCTCAGCCTGGCAGTGCTCAGTTTACCTCTAAACAAAAATAAATTGCTGATTTTTATCAAAAACTGACAGTAGAGGTGGCACAGTTTGAATGCAGGAGTTGTCAGGTGGTTAAGCTTCCTCCTACAGAACTCATTTATGCAGCATGTTTTCCATACTATGTCCTCAACAATTTCTGACCAAGAAAAAGCAAAGGCACATCCAAACCAATATGTGGTTACTGTGATTACAGCAATGGAGGAATTCACAGTATCTTCAGTATATCACTAAATCATGCATATAACTGATTCACCAGTAAGAGTCCTATGTCGCCCTGATTTTTGTAAGACTTTCTAAGCCTTCTGATATTTACATATTTGTGAAGAACTTTCTCACACACTTCCTGCAAACACCTCAGTGTTTTTGCATTCCCCCATAGAGGAGGAAAAAAATTGATGGACTGTATGTCTGTCCAGTGTATTTGGAGAGGTGGCCCTGCCCCCGTCCAATCCACTGTCACTTTTGGAAAACTATAAATACTGGAGTCAGAAAAAATAAACGCTCTTCTTCTCTCTTCTGATCACCTGAGCTGCGGTGTGTGTCTGTGTTCTTTCGTGTCCTATAGCGACAGTCCTATTCTCTCAAAATAGATTTTGTAAGACTGGCATACTCACATGATGCTTAAAGACATCGGAAGTAGAGGTTTGTTTAAGTAATCATAGCAAAAAAGACCCCAAACCCCAAACCACCACAACTAAAACCAACAAAAAGCACCAAAACCCCAAACCAACAAACAAAACTACTTGCCCAAAGACATTGTCTCCCCACTCCCCCTGCAAAAAAAAAACAAAAACAAAAACAAAACCAAAAAAACCTCCCAGAAGATCGGGGAAGAGAGAAAACATGTGAGATCAGCAGGAAAAGCCACCAAAATGGTGGAAAAGTCATTGGGGTAAACAGCCCTGCACTACCTGTGCTCAGACTGAGTCTTCTATCTTATAATTTTAACAGGTTGTCCCCAATTTGAGAATCTGAATATACGGCACTTTATTATGAGTTAATATTCCAATGGTGAAACACTGAGTAAAAAGAAAAGCCAGGATGGCTTCAAAATACAACCTTTGCAGATAATTTGGAGGACCTTACACAAATAATAATTCATACATTCAATTTCATATTATTTAACTGTAGAAAAACAACAACAAAGAATAACCTCCCAAAGCATCATTTATTGCTTGATTAGTGCCTGAGGTTTCTACCTTACTGCAGCCCTCTCCTCACGTCTGTTCATTCTTCCAAATGGGAAGCATTTGGATTGGCAAGAAGTTTTTTGCCCATTCATCCAGACCATGGCCTAGACGCCATGCCTTCTCTCACATCATAACAGAAACAAGAATATTTGTTGTATTTTTGAATGTCTCCATGCCCAGGTTCTTTTATCTCTTTCCCTCCCCTGCTTTGTGCCAGAAATACACATTTTTCAACATATAAGAACAATGCTGCTGTATCTTTTTTTTACTATATATTTAGCAATTCTGTTACATAGCTGTACTATATTCATTCTAAGATTTTATTTTATCCATTAGAATTTGGTGAAATCTTTAACAACACTGAGGATACTGATTAAATTCACACAGATTTTAGCACTTGTAATTTATTCCTGAATTGGCACAAACCCAAAACAACCTTAGACCTACTTACCTCTAGGATGTTTTCATCATTCTAATTGCTACATCGCAAAGGGTTAGGAAATTTCATTGCTACCTTGCTATTCTTTACCCCATTTCAATTACATCTTTTGCCACTCATGCATTTCGTACGTTTATGGTTTTGATTCAGTCCCAAATTATTTGAGTATACCCAGCTGTATCACACACAAGGTCTGCTATTAGAGAGGCAGATGCCATCAGAATTTTTGAGGCAGCAATCACCACAGATCCCAAGAGTACTCCCAAATAATAATACATCTGTTCGCTGAAAAGAATGTTACCCAGGTGACTAACCAAGAAGATAGGTACTAAAGTCCAAATTTTCTTTAGAAAAATGAGTGAAAATACAGGATAACAAGCCACAAAACCAAGTTTCTAAGTAAGCACTTTTTTAAACCACTATCACTGAATTGAAGACCATCACTCAGGTATCAGCAAGACTGGAAACTTCAACTATGGGTATTTCTTTAGGAGCCACCAATAACACCTGAGTACCAAGGTGGAAAACATGGGAGGTATATCTGCAGTTGTCATGATTAGAGCCAGCTGGATGGTAATTAATAGAAACACTGCTTCACATGCAGAAAACACACATCTTACTGATGCTGTAAGACCAAGCTAAATTATGAAATGCTTTCCTCTCTTGTTCTTTGTGAGGAACTTCTATACCCTCTATTCTTTTCTTCATCTCAAAATACCTTCTTCAATGCCTTAACACTTTTTTTTTTTTCTTTCCTCTCTTCTTCCGTCATCCAGGAACTGCATCAGGCTTTGGTTTAGGTGTCAGCTAAATGGCAGTTCAGAAGAATGACAGGTAGACACTAAAGCAAAGGCTGTTGGCCACACCCCATTTTGTCTCTACTGAGTTTCTAAGCCTAGATTAAACTGTGGAAAACAATCAGGCATATATACAAAGACAGTGTTAACCATCTGCATTTGCTGCCTTTTACATAACCATGTTCAGACAGGTTCAATTGTTAAATTATTGCATGTATGTGGGAGTACATGCAATTAGAGGATTATTCTTCTTTTGGACTTCCTGTTTTAACAACAGGACAACATAGTACAAATTAGACAACCTGTAAGACCAGAACTTATGCAATTCTTCACCTGCTTGCTCTGAGATAAAAAGACATTAGCTCCATTTAGGTCAGAGCCATACTGATGTGGCATACATGGGAATTCATGATAAAAACCACTACTCTTTCTGTTATTCATTCTTTAGTACACCTGCTTAAACTGGCATGAAAAATGTGGTATAAGTGACATATGAATTTAGAGAACATGGTCACTATAAAGGAACATGATAAAATCCAGGAGAAGCTTCAAATACTGAATATAACGATTATAATTGCAATAGAAAATCGACTATTGGCAGAAAATCAGGATTTTCCAAATTCTGCTAAGCATCATCATTCTTCTGTTTCTTTCAACTCCAACTTCTTTATTATAGAACAAATATGGATACTGGCACTGTACTTTCCACTTACTGAAACAAACAAAAAAAAATAAAAGTAGGCAAAACAACAGACAAACCTTGTAATGCCCTAAATATGGAAAAATAAAGATCTAACTTGCAATGCAAGTATACATTCAAATACATTTCAATCACTCTAATGAACAGAAGCAGACGAATAAGACTTGCAGCAGTAAAATGGTCATGCCTATATTTCAACAAAAATAATTTTCAGAAGTCCATCCAAACCTACCTAATGGGTTAAATGAGACTTTATTATAAAGATAGTGATAAGTCTTGTGAATTAATAAAAATTCAAAGTAAGGATGCTTCTGGAAATATGTAGGCCTCATGCAAACCATATCATTCCAAGGTAATTAATGAAACAGATTCTGTCTACAGCGAGTCACACAGAATTAGCATGTAGCTGTTCTGTCCCACAGAGATATGGCAGGGGCCTTTCAAATATA
>VXBU01006361.1:50822-64479 GCA_013400315.1 Bombycilla garrulus
GAAATGGACTGAGGAAAGGAGACATCTATGGAGAATAAAAGGAACATTTTACTAATCCAGGCCCCAGTATCCCAGAAAACTAAAATGATCCCTACCATTATCCTACTGTTTACTTTTGAGTTGAAGCACTAGCATGCACACAGAAAGATCTTCAGGAATAAACTTTGAGTATAAAAGCAACTTCTCATTTAAGCTGCAAGTGCTCTAACCAGATAATAAGAACTGAGGCAAGCTTTTTTTCCCCCAAGACAGAGATAAAGAGAAACACAGAATAGCACAAAACTCTCTCATGAAGACTTAAACTTATGACCCAGTTAATGCCTTCTTGAGGTAAAAAAGTCTTTTTGTGGGTAAGCATGCTTCCATATTAGGTAAAATTTCAAATCAATTTTCTATCTGTTTTTGCAGACTGTGTATCAGCCTTCTCTGCTATCATACTCATAACACATTGTGTCATGTTTACAGATCTACAAAAAATATTTGCTAGCAGTGGAATATTAGTTCTAGAGGAAAACTTAATGACCTTGTGGAATGTAAGTAGTAACAGGCCCTATCTCTGTTTAAGGAATAAAACCAGCTCTGGAAATACTTCACCTGTCAGCCATGAGATGAAATGGGATGTTGAGGACTTCCTAACTATGATACTTTAAGAAACAGTTCTTAAAGAGGATTTAGCATTTCAGAATTGCTCACAATTTTTTCTTTTTATAATGTCATTCTAAACCAATCCACTAATGGTAATTCTACCATTTTCTTTCTACTGAATATAAGAGGTAAGAGAGAGTAGTCTGCAGGGGAAACAAAGATTTGGCCTTCCAATATTAAAAATCATGGCAAAAATGTATTTTAGGGGATCTGATTATTTTGTTTGCTTCCCATGAAGTGCTTTTGAAATAAATCTTGGAATTCAAGAGTCTGAGACATGTTTAAAAAGCATTCTTCTCATTACATGAAATATACCAGACCTTTGCATGTCCCTTCCTCTAGTTTAACTAATAAAACCAGTCTGACCTGTCTAAAAAGAAAATTAGCTTTGATTATGGAATATAGTGAGTTTGTGGTGAATGTAGGACAAATGCCTGATAGTATTACTGCAGCTATATAAAAACAATCATTAAGACATAATTAAGTCCCGCAAATTAAAATGAAAGGCCAGTATGAACAGCACAACAATGTAGTATCCATCCGCTTAATTTACTGCATTGCTGAGCACAAGTCCATAATACGAGCAGCTAATGGCCCTACCTTAGAAATATAATGACTACAAAGAATAACTCAAGCAACTCCACTTTTCTGGACTATATGTCAAATTGCATGGCATAATAAACAATCACATATAATACAACAAATAAATGCATGAACAAAGTTCCAAACAAGCAAGCTCAGAAATTCTCAATTATCTACCAGTATGTTAATTCAGTAGGAAACCATTCATGAAGAATGGAAAGACAACTATGCCTCTGGACTGACATGGTCTAAAATGGACTAAATTCTGAAAAGACCTAGGACCGAACAAATTTTGAGTGTATGATTTGAAGGGACAACATTACCAGCCAGATAGACAACTCCACAGTGAACACAGCCTGATCACCCAAGCCAAGTGACCTTGCCAGCATTGATGCTTCATCACAGTACCCCCAGGACATAAAAATGTATTGGCTTTCTGGTTACCAGCCCAGCCCAGCCCAGTCCTCAATGTCTCACTACATTTTGCTCCTCAAAGCACGAAAATCAGGGAAGCCTTCTGGTCCTTTGGAGCACACCAATCCAGCAGTTCAGGTTAATCAATGTTTCAATAATGTACAACATTGGTGGCTCTGGCACAAATAAACACAGTAGTCCAGCAGGACGCAGTGCAGCTGTCAGTACCAGACTAGAACATGGCAAAAGGTAAAGCTGTAATGTAAGCTAAGTGGCTTATTTCCATAGGAAAGTCATAAACCTGGAGTATTTATTTCATCTTTGATAAGGCAGTGGGTAGTGGTAAGACACAAGGGATTACAGTTAGAACCAAGGCAATTAGCAGCTTGAAATGATCTTATGTAGCCTCAACTTGTGCCATTACAGGCTCCTATCAGTCACTGTATTTTATTTTCACTGCATTGAATATGAGGCACAAGGTATTAAATTAAAAGCTTCTAACCAGTTGAATTCAGACTCTCAAAGCTAAATTCTTTATCTAATAAATCATATTTACTCCCTATTATGGTGTGAAATTTTCTACTGTGGTGTAAATTAACTTCTTATACCTTTGTATTAGAAGACATGGAATTATGACCATCTGTATTGGATTTTCACGTCCTGGTTTTGGAAATGGCTGTGGCAGGGGGGAAGGAAGGGGAGGGATTCTGGGGTTGCGTTTGTGAGAAGACGCTGGACACTTCTTCCATGTCTTACAGTGGCTTACAATGGCTCCAAAGACAGAAATGCCTCTGGCCAAGGCTGGACCACTTAGAAATGGTGGTAACACCTCTGTGTTAACATATTAAGAAGAAAGAAAAACAAAAAGAGGTTGTGTAGTTGTAATTGTGGCCAGAGAAGTGCAGAGTGAGAACGTGTGAGAAGAACAACTCTGCAGATACCAAGGTCAGTGAAGAAGGAGGGGGAGAAGGTGCTCCAGGCACTGGAGTTAAGATTCCTCTGCAGGCCATGGTGAGACCATGGTGAAGCAGCTGAACCCCTGCAGCCCAAGGGAATCCNCTCCCTGTCTCCTTGCGCCACTAGGGTAAGAGGAAGAGCTGGAAAGAGGGAGGGGTGGGGGAAAGGTTTTGTTAAGGTGTTGCTCATTTTACTTCTCATTATCTTGCTCTGATTTTGTTAGTAACAAATTCAGTGTATATCTCTAAGCTGAGCTTGTTTTGCATATGACATTATTTTGTGAGTGATCTCTCTCCTGGTCCTTATCTGAACCCAGGAACCTTTGTTAAATTTTCTCTCCTCTGTCCACCCACAGAAGGGACTGAGTGAGAGGCTTTGGTGTCTAGCTGGCATCTGGCCAGGGCCAACCCATGACAACACGATCTTTTAATCTAGGTTCCTAGATAAGAACATGAGTAAGACAGACTTTAGAAAACAGAAGCCCTATTGGTGATGTACAGCTCTCCCTCAGGCCTTTATTTATTTGATAAGTTCTGTTTTGTTAACATGCTAGTTTACAGTATGATGCAGAATACAGTATGCTGAAAGAAGGTTATCAGTTATTGAGATTATCACAGCAGACTCTGATGTCTCATGCCATGTGGATTCTGCAGTCTGTCTCAATGGAAAAGCCTTGAGAATTTTGAAGACTCTGGAAGTTCTCCAGGAAACCTATCTAGTTGACCAGGAGAGCTGGGTTACACAGGCATCTCCCAGCTTGTGCTCCAGTTGTACTGCTAAGAGATTGATTATTAATAATTTGCAAGTCTGCCTAAAAAATGTCACCTGGGGGTTGCATTTGGGCGATTGTATTTTGTAAAGCAGCACACACCAGAACTCAAGACTGCCTGAAGCAAAAAGAAAGGAAGCTCCGCACCCTTCAGACTCCTCATGAAAAAAAGAGAAGCTGTTTCGATATGTAGTCAGGAAGGAATGCAAAGTCCCTTTACTTGCAAAGGATTTTGCAAGTAAAAAACACTAAAGAAGATCACTGATGCTGTACCCTACAGATAACAGCCAGTAGTTAACTTTGACAATCCTTGTGTGTTCCTTTCAACTCAGGATACCCTGTGATTCTGCTTTTTAGCAGCGTATCCTATTCTTTTCCTCCATTCTTGGGGACAAAATGCTTCAGCAGAAGGCTTTTCAACTTAAGCACTTTTGTGGCAAGTCAAGGTCTCTTAAAGGTAATGTGAAATCGAGATTTTGTTCGGGAATTACAGTGGAATGACAGTAATATTTTACTATAATACTATATGTTACACTTGTGGATTCTCTCATTCCATGCAGCCCAATGGAAGGACAGAGCCCCTGCAATCTGCCACATTTGATGGCACTGCAGAAACCAGTACATTACTAATGCAAAGCAGTAGAAATATGTAGAAATTAAGAAATTACACCTGCAAGCACAATGACATATACAATCGAAGAGAAATTTTCCTTCTTTATAATTCTATCAAGGTCATTAATGTAATTAAGTTGTGTTTGGTAGCTTTATCAGTGTAATAAACCAAGTAAATCAGATTATGAAAGCTACTTTATTTTAATAGTGAAAGATCAGATTTTCAAATTACTGTGCTCTTTGCTGTAAGATATAACCACAAAATTCTTATCAAAACCACTGTCTCGTAAAAACTATGTCTTCTCAAGTGCTTCGGGAACAGCAGATGAAATCAAGAAATATCAGAGCAAGTCATTTGCTCAGGGTCACAGACCAGGGCAATAGCAGACCAAGGAAGGAAAACACAGTTGCTTCATTTGGAGTTGCCATCTGTTCATAAAGCTTTACTCCAAACACATTCTTTTAACAGATTTGGCCCCTCTGTTTAACTCAGCTTGAACCTGCTCAACAAAGCAAATATATCCTGATTTCCACTGGATAATGGAGTCCTTTGGATCTAATAAATTCACACTGGAAATTAAATACTGAACTTTAGGATGCCATAAAAATCGATACCACAAACTTGACATCTTCTACACATACATTCCTTATTAATCAAGGGTTTTAAAGCTGTCCTTCCAATAGACATTGAAATATGCATTAATGAGAACTGGTTCATGGCTTCAGCACATCAAAAGTTCCTGTGTTCAGAAGCTGCCCAAAACATTGATCTGTCATGTTCAACCCTCTTCAGCTGCCAGTGTGTGGCCTAGCAATTTCAAATTAAGCAGGGTGCCAATGACCCATTACTAATGTCACAGAATTAAAAGACTCGTGACAATTCACCAATTCCAGAAGTGATCCTCTTCCATATAGCCCAACTTCTTCCATATTGCCCATACTTAGCAATTCCTAAGAAAGGACTTAAGAACCCACTTAAATTCTAGGTTCTGAGCAAGTTCTTCCACAGACAGACTTCTGCAAAATTCTAAGTAGCAAACAAAACAGTACCACTGGTTTTCACTCTGGATTCACAATCTACACAACAAATAAACTGAATATCACTGGATTTACTGAGAGTCTTTAAGCAGGAAATTTGAACTGTTTCTGATAGAGTGTGAAGGGGAAGCTGGAATAGATGTGGAACCTGCTGTGGTCCCTTCCAGCCTTACCTGTTCTGTGATTCTGTGAGAATGGATGGTACTGTAGGCACTTCTCTGAACATGGGAGAACAGATACAGTCATATTTTTATGGGGCTACATAAGCTATTCTCAGCCTGGAATCCGTCCTGTTACAGGAACCTATCTGACCACACATTCCTAGTGAGGTTTATGAGAGCCTTCTGATCAACTTTGTTATTTGGTAATATATCAACCACAGAGAGAAGTGCTCCTACAACCATTAAGCATCCTTTAGCCAAGATCATTAGCAAGGCAGGCTTTTGGAATTGCTGGTAATGTCCATTTTCATGTGACCAGCTCCCTAGGGGAAACAAAGCTAATCTGAAACACTAAATTTGAGGGAGGGGCAGGACACAGATGCAAATGACACAATGAGATGGGTAAACAAGAAAGAAAAAACAACCAAACACAAAAGCCCCAAACAAACAAAACAACTAAAAACCCCCAATAAATAGGAAGAATTTGGCCCAGTTATTACGCCTGTTGTCAAACCAAGCTGATGTGAATATTCTTGGTTCCCATCTTATTTTACAATTTTTCACAAAAAGTCCAGAGCCATGACACTTGGCAATAATTGCTTAGACTTACTTAGTTCTCTGTGCATGTTGTTAACTTCCGAGAACTTTTTAAAGGGAAATATTTAATTATCTCTCTGTTATATTTTCTCTCTATTTACATCTATTTACATAACACTCTATTTACATTTCTTAGAAACAGCCATTTAAACCTCAAAAGAAAAACTCTCAAAATAAACTCAGTCCTCTAAAGCACAAAAAATTAGCAGCTGAATGAGGATGAAAACAAGCCTACTGACCAACAAATGTAAAACCTAATCACTCAGTACACAGAATCATAGACTAGCTTGGATTGGAAGGGACTTTACAGACCATTCAGTTCCAGTCCTCCTGCTGTGGGCAGGAAACTTTCCACCAGATCATCAGAGCCCCAACCAGCGTACTCTTGAACATCTCTAAGGATGATGAATGCACTACTGTTGCTATCTTTGAGCATATAGCAAGGCCTCCATGGAGAGAAAATGCTTAGTCATGTACTAAACCCTACTTCCTAAGACCCTCTGTTATCTCCCTGTAACACTATTGGCTACATTCCAGATGTCCTAAGACTATAGGTCAAATCACCAAGACCTCAGACTATTGGCTAGTTATCCCAATCCTACCTAATCCTATAAAAACCCCTACTTCTGCCCACTTCGGGAGAAGACGCCNACCTCTCTGGGCAACCTGTTCTACCTTCACAGTAAAGAGCTTTTCTCTAATATCTAGCCTAAACTAGCTGTTGCTTAGCTTAAGCATTCCCCCTTGTCCTATCATCACATGGTTTTGTGCAGAGCCCCTCTCCAGCCTTCTTAGGCTCTTCTGGGTATTGGAAGGTGTTATAAGGTCTCCCTGGAGCCTTCTCCACTCCAGACTGAACAGCTACAACTCTCTAAGCTTGTCTTCATATGAGAGGTGCTTCAGCCATCCGATCAACTTAGTGGCTCGTCTGACTTGCTCCAACAGGTCCACATCTTTCATGTGTTGGGACCCCCAAAGCTGGATGCAGTATTCCAGGTGGGGTCTCACCAGAGCAGAGCAGAGTAAATCCACTCCTTCACCCTACTGTCAGTGCTGGTCTGGATGTAGCACAGGACACACTGTGCTACATTGCCAGGTCACATTGAGCTTTTTAGGCAAAAACACCTTTTAGAACTTCTCCGTAGGGAGTCTCAATCCACTCTCCATCCAGCTTGTATTTGTGCTTGGGACTGCCCTGACTCAGGTGCAGGACCTTGCACTTGGCCCTGTTGAACTCCACAAGGTTCAAACAGGCCCCCTCTGAAGCCTGTCAAGATCGCTCCAGATGGCATTCCTTCCCTCCAGTGTGTTGACTGCACCACTCAGTTTACTGAACCACTGACTTGGTGTCATCAGTAAACATGACAAGGGTGCCTTGATTCCACTACCTTGAGTAACCAACAAAAATATTAAAAAGTGGTTATTCCAATACCAGTCTCTCAGGAATATCACTCATCACTGCTTTCTACTTGGACCGTGAGTTGTCGATCATAACTCTTTAAGAGGAACCATACAGCCAATTTTTTTCTCCACCAAGTGGTCCACCCATGAAATCACAGAATCTCAGAATATTTTGAGATGGAGGGGACCCACAAGAATCATCAAATCCAGCTCTAGAGTGAATGACCCACAGGGATTGAACCATGACCTTGGAGTTATTAGCACCATGCCCTACTCAACTGATCTAATCTCAGGGTCAAATCCATATCTCTCCAGTTTAGAGACGAAGATGGCCATGTCAAATGCTCTGCACAAATCCAGGGAGGTGATGTCTGTTGTTTTTCCTCATCCGTCACTGCTATAACACCACAGAAGGATGTGCAGTTGGAAATTGCACGTGTCCTCTGCCCTACCTTCTTTGACAAGACACAAGGAAAAGGTGTTGGGGGAATGAAGTGAAAGAGGTCAGGAACCAGGCCTCATTAGTTCATAAAATAAAATTTTAAAATTTATAAACACACCTGGAACATATAATTATGTCTTCAACTCACTATACAGGGCTATTCTGCATTACTATGTATTTAATGGTCTCCTTACAGTCATGCTGCATTAAGACATTTCTCACAAGCAAACTGCAATGCTGATATAAAAGGATTTTTCAGAAATACAAAGATGTTCTCATTATATCAGAATAGTATTTGCCATCCACCCAACTTGAATGACCAGATACATTCTGTTATTTGTTATTATGAGGATGCTACAAGATAGCCTACAGAATCACTGCATACATGTATTGTGGAAATAAGTTAATGATGCTAATATGGAATAATATATAATGGAAAAATACTGATGCACATTTGTAGCTTCTAGGAGTCATACAGGCTAACTTATAACACAAACTGACTTGTATCTGCCATCAACCCTTTAAGAAAGAGGGCTGTGGTACACATACAGTAGACAGGAATCTCAGATTAAATTATGTTTTTTAGCTCTTCATTAGCTTGATTTTAAAAGGTTTTGATCTGCTCTACATTCTTTAGCCAGTCTCACATCCAAGTACTAGAGATGAAGCACTGAGACACTTTGCAATACAGCTAACACTTCCCTCTGTGGATGTCACAATGATCACATTACTTCAAGTTTCCTTCTACACAGCACAGGCTCCTAAACTCAGAATTTCAGGTTTCTAGCCTCTTAGTGTCAAGTCTCCTTTTCAAAACAGATCATGCTCCCATACTAACAGACATGATCTTCTGGTCATCCCAGTATGCCAGCAATGAGCTCTACTCTGATTAGCCAGTTTAGGTAGAAAAACAGGCAGAAAAATGTTGTCATCACTATCATTCCTGCCCAGAGAAAGGAAGGGTGATTAGCCTTCCAGTCACACTATTTTTCCAAGTTGAAACAGTATTAAGGCCAAACAGGAGGAAAAAAAAAGACCAGCTCTTTGGGTAGGAGTTAACCATTAGATGAAATTTGGCTGTGTGCAATAAAACTTCACATTAAGCTTGGGATCATTCATGTCCTGTTAGAGCCTTGCTCCCAGGAGTAATGTGGCTGATGGAGATCTCTTAAAATACATTTAGTGTGAATTATTTCCTCTGCTGTGGGGGGTAAACAAGTCATTGGTGCTTTCCCTACCATGTTTATTTGATTCTGTGATTCAGGCCTAAGGGTTTTCCAGAGGAAAAATAAAGTGATGCACTCTTCCCAGAAACAAAAACACTGTTCAGCAGGAAAATCATGCAAATCTAGCCAGGTTTGTTGGTTTCTTATTTAACAACGCAACACCTCAGCGCATTAGGAACTTTGTATCTCCTATGAGTGGGGTAGTGTTTTCATAACCACTCTTTCACTAGCTGCCAATATGACCTTCTCACAGAGGAATGAACAATAACATTAGTCTGTTTATTACAATTGATCGCAAGCAGATGAGAACATTAGTCACAAAGAGTCGGACAATGCAGCCAGATGGAAATTTCTTTGGAAAGTCAAGCAGTCCCTCACCCGGGAAAATATTTAGAAATGGAGTTTATTGGGAGGGCATAATGCTCCTCAGGTCACAATAGAGAAGAGTTTTGACCAGTTGCTATTTAAACATGACCAGTCCTTTTCATCCTTCTATTTTCACATATTTTTTCCTTCCCAAACAACCCAGTTCTATTCCTTTCCCTGCCTTTGGTTTCTCCCTTAAGCACCTATAATAAGTCCCGTGTAATCCTGAAACTGTCTTCCTCTGTATGCTGCAATGTGCCCTCTATCTCCAGGCAGCAAAACCAGAAGTCTGAGAGGTGCTCCAGGACTGATGCATGTTGATGCATTTCTCTCCCATGCCATAGGGACGAGGCTGCCCCAGGACAATGTTGGAAGGAGCCTTTCCTCACACCTCTTACATTGGGTCTCTGCCTGCCACTGTCCTTCGTGCTCCTCTGGGTTTGAAGAAACAGGATCCAATGACGTGGTGAGGAGCAGCTGAGGAAAGGTTTACTAAGGCACCTTCACATCTGCCAGTACTTGTCTGCATTACCTTGTGGACCACAGACAAGCAGTTTATTACATAAACTAAGTTTATCACTATTACTTCTTAAACAAGAAAAGAGGGGAATGCTGAGGGAAACAAAGACAGTATGCAAGCTAAACTAGTATCTCTCTCAAAATTTAGGATTGTCTAAAATCAAAACAGATTTTCAGGTCCCAGCCTTTTTTTTTTTCTGCTTTTTTTCAGCATTCTTCAAAATACTTTCACTAGACAAGTTTGACAAAGAGCCTGCATAAAACTCCCCAGTCATGTAGTAGCTAGATATATCTGCTTTGTAAAGAAAGATGTAGTTAAAATACAGGAAAACTAAGAAACTTTGTACCTAAGCAAATTCATTTAGGTGAATTCAGATCTAGGATCTCAGTTCCACACAGCTGACTGCTAGTTCTCTGTACTAGACCTTCAGCTTTATACTCTGGATTTTGTTTTCAGCTCCTGAGCCATAAAACGTTCACATCATCATCTGCTTTGTCACAGAACGGGATCCTCAGTCCAAACATTCTTTAGCTTTCTATGAAACATGACAGGCTATGTGAGCATAACTACAAGGCATTTTGATGCTCACATTTGTTACAGACATACAAAGTCCGTGACAGAGACATTTTTTAAGTTACTATTATTGTAGTTGTTGTTGAGAATAAAAAAAAACACAAAAGGAACCAATCAAAAACAATCATATTCTATTTCACCAGACCTAAAAAATGCTTCTTTCAGCAACTCTTGGTTCATCCATCAGACTTTAGAGAAGTGTTAAAGAGGCAAGAAAAAATTGAGATGCAAAATCCTGAAGCACTGAAACCAAAGCACAGATGCATAGTTTCTGACTTACTTATTCAAGCCACTCTTCTCATTCCCACAGGAAAAGTATTTCCTTATTTACAGGAAGAGATAAGGAAAGGGCCAGTGTGAGGTGTTTGGTCACAGGGCAGATAGCTTGCACTACAAGGTAGAACGTGTGTATCTCCCTTCTTTGCTTTCAGGGAATCAGATGGCAATCTCCATGAGGGACAACCTCAGATGTTCCCAAATTAGGGGGGTTATGCATAATATTAGGTGGACACAACTCAACTCCTCTGAGAAGCAATTGTCCTGATTTGTCCTTAGATAAGCTGCACAAAGCCAACAGGTCTCTGATCCCTAACCCTGACCTGAATGTTCTCACACTTAAAATCACTTCACACTGCTTAATCTACCCTTGAAATATTGATCTTTTTTTCCCACAACAATCAAATATTTCATGGGTCTCCTAGGGAAAGAGGGATGACAGTGTATAAACAGAATACAACCACTGAACAGTGAAGCAGATCCAGTTTGTCATGCTGCACTAAGCTGTTTCTCCTTTTGCTTTAGTAGATGAAAGGACTGGTCCTTACCTGATTTAAATCAATGTTCCATTTAATGCAAAAGATCCACACACATGTACACCAAATTAAAAATAAAAAGACATCTGTGGCAAATCCATGCACTAAATCTAGCATAGGCCTCCTGATTCTCTGCCCAGTCTTTCAAACACAAAGTCATCCCTACCACAAATTTCATTCATAAGCTAACTTCTCTGAAGACCTCTGGGCATGGAAAATTTGTGACAACACCACAATATAACAACAGTCTTAGCATCAGCAGAAGCAAAAAAAAGAATAATTGTGGGAGAATTCCTATATTACTAGGGTACTGAAGTAATTCACTGGCTTGCTAAAGAAACTGCTTATCCATAGCAATTTTTCACAGTGTCAGGTTGTCCCAAGCATCAACAGGATTTATTTTTCCTCTAACAAAATACTTTCTAATTTCAAGATCATTGTGGAATTCCTTCACTGCTTGCTTCTGTCATGATTTAACCCCAGCTGGCAACCAAGAACCACACAGCCACTCACTTACTCCTCTCCCTTCCCCAGTGGGAAGGAAAATCTTAAAGAAAAGTAAAATACATAGGTTTAAATAAGAATAGTTTAATAAGTGACACAAAATGTGGTATCATCATCTTGATAACAATGATAAAGACCAACCACAAAAATAGTGATAGAGAGACTAAAACACAAAAAAGATAAGTGATGCACAACACAATTGTTCATCACCCACCGGACAGTGAGAGATCTGCACTGTACAACTCATGTACAACTCTGTTCAGTTTATACACTGGGCATGACATTCTACGGTGTGGAATATCCCTTTGATCAGTTCAGGGCAGCTGTCCTAGCTAGGCTCCTGTCCAGCTTCTTGTGCACTTGCTCATTGGCAGAGCACAAGAAACAACAGTCTTAACAGCAACAGTGAAATCATTAGTGCTTTATCAACACTATCCTCCTGCTGAATCTAAAACACAGCATATAATTAAGAAAAATCTGACACCATTCTAGACAAAATCAGGACAACATCAAATATTTCTGAACTTACACATTTTCCGTATTCTTCTTCAAATATTCCTGTAGTTACACAGACTGAATAACATAAAGGTAAATCACTTTGGTTCACTTTTAGAATTAGCAATCCATAAAGATTCCCACAAGAAGAAAAGCGAATCTGCCTGCTAAACACTTTATAATTTTTGCTTATCTTAATGTTCAACTAAGTTTTCTTTTTCAACCACTAGTGACTTCCTATAGTGTGATTACAGGAACCAGTTCAAAAGGCAGGTACTGCACTAGAGGAAGTCAGTGATACATAGAAACATGGCACTTTGTTAATGCATATTCAGGAACCAACTAAGCACTTCAATTTCTAGCCACAATGCTTATGTGGCACTTTCTTAGAACTGTCAATATCAAACACTCAGATCGATTCAGACACAATTTATCCAGTGGTGACTACCTGCAGTCCTACTACAACCTGGCCCACAGACCTGATAGTCAGAGAAGTATATCCGCCAGACCTTGGGAGAAAAATTTCAGCATTATAGCAGCTGGAGTGTCCAGTGTTTAGTCCTGAAGATGGGACATTTTTCTACAACACAAGTGAATTCAGTCTCCTTGAGAGCTTGTTTCCACGGGAGTGATGTTCAGGTATTAGAAAGATTAATTACTTGCCTGTAGAATGGTCTGGTTAAGGTTTAGGGCTCATCATGCCTCAGTGATCACAGACCTAGCAGGAGGTTAGCAGAGCTGGGGGAGAAGGATGCACCACTGAGAGGGGACGCAAAGAATGCAGAATTTATGGGCCGCAAAGTCATTTGTCAGAACTCCCAAGATAAGGAAGTAAAAAAGCCAACACTACAATGGGTAAAGGGTAATTCTGGCAAGGGAAAATAATGACTACAGACAAGAAATCCACTAACTCAAAGAAGAGAAAGACTGGGCAAGATGACAAATTAGCAAAAGAAGCAAGTGAATCATTTAACCAAGAGAAAACTGAAAGCTAATTAATAACAGAATTATGTAACTTGTAACATATGAACACTCAATGCCTTTGTTTGCTAAAATGCAGAAACAGTAAAAAGCTTTAACAGTCTGTGTGCTGGGTTTGTGGGTCTGCCACCCAGCACCCCTTTCTGTGCAGAACTGTAAATAAATCAAATATTTCAGCTCTGTGTGTGGATCAGCCTCTTGCATTAACCGGTGAAAAAATCCATTCTGGGACAACAATCTTGGTGACTGTCCTGGAGNAACTCAAAAGAGCATCAAGAGTTCCCACCTGTAGCCCACCTGAGCCTAACCCATTTTCCACAACATTTTCCAACACCAAAAAAACTAAGCAACCCATAAAAACACCTTTTCTAAATTTATCATCTTCTCAGAGCAATGAGAGATTTTATTGTTTAATATTGTTCCTTTTTATGCTGAAGAGTGCTTTAACTACTAAATAAACAATTTTTTCACTTCTCTCTAAAGAAATCCTTTTCCCAAAACAATTAAGAGAGAACCACTTAAATTTACTTTTCTAGAAGAACCCCTTTAAAAATTATCTCCC
>VXBU01006361.1:68998-82339 GCA_013400315.1 Bombycilla garrulus
CATCTTTCAACTCAAAAAATAATGACAGGTAGTCCTCGTAAACAAGAAAAGTCAATTACCAGCTTTGATATTTATTTTGCAAGTATAATTTTCTCCATAGCCTATGGAGATATAAATATATCTATTTTATATAGACAGACTTATATATAGCTTTCTATAGAACATATTGAATAACTAAAGCATAGATTTTCAGGACATGTTGATTCACTACACTACGTAAAATATGCATGCATTCAATGTGCTTCAAGTTCACAAGCAGACAAAATTAAAATGTAAAAAACTACTGTATGAATACAGATACTAACCAATTTCCTCCTTTCTTATTCCATCTTTCTTTCCTTCACTCGGGCAGAACCAAGCAGTACTTCAAGTTATCTTCATCAGTTTATCTGCTGCTCAAGACTTCTTGAATACTCTGTGGTCTCTGTATCACTCACTATACACTAGAAAACTGGATGACTTCTGTCATGGATTTTTTCCACCTCAGCTTTCATATATCTTCAAGCCTATCTCATTCCTCATATATTTTTTACCATAAATGGAATGTGTCAAATTTGAGCGCAAGAAGAAAAGAGTTAAAATACATCCCTGACTTCTGGAACTGGGGATGAAAAAGGGATTATTTTGGCCAAAAACAATGTACTGTTACCATAACCTGAGGACAAAATCTCAACATTTTGCTAAGAAGTTTGAGGGCGGGACTATTACTTGGGTTGCCTTCCTTTCCTTTATTCAAATGAAATACATATCTAAAATCCCTTCCCACTTTGGAAAAAGAAAAAGGAAAAAGGAGAAAGAACTTATTTTCCATGAAGCTATTGTAATGGATTTGTATAATTCTTTATTCCAGGAATATAAAAACAGGGTATTTAGGCATCCAAAATTAGACACTTGGCTAGGGAGGTCAGGCACACCCACTCCCCCCTTACATGTTCCTGCTTTACAGAGGCAGGAAGGAAAGAATGGGTTTCAGACTCCTGAATATAAATCTGCTTTCAGTCACCAACAGAAGAACTCCGTTCTTAACTGGTTGTATGGGGAACATGAGCAGTGTGGCACACAGATAATGTAACATTCCCAGCTTCATTAGTCAGTCTTTGTTTTATTATTTTAAACACTTTGCAACTATGATTACACTGAAGTGATGTTTGATGTCTGAAAAAAACGTTCAAGTACACCTAACTGATTTTTTTTTTTTTCTGATGATGTAAGGTTGTACCAATATACCTACATTTACACTGTACTTTCTTTTCTGTGTTCTGCACTTGGATTCCAGTCTCTAAAAAGCCAAGAGTCAGCGCAGGCTTCAGCAGGTATGACTGGTAACAACCTTGCAGAGCCTACTGGATTTATCAGTTCTTCACGGGATCACTTCAGGTTTTGGTTAGGTAATGACAGCACCATGACCTAAAAAGAGTCCATCCCAGGACAGTGTGGAAACAGCCACATCCTTCATCTGCTCTTCTGGGGAGGTACTTCCATGAATATAAAGCAGATATGCCTATTAACTCATGCATTCCTTATTGTCAATTGTGATTTACACTTCCAAGACGCAGGCTGGTTGGGGTTTTTTTTGAAAGGGGAAATAAATACCTCATTAGCTGATAATCTGGGGTATCCAGGTAGGCTTACCTAACTGATATCAGTTAAATATTTATAGGGAACACAGCTGCTTAAGAAATGCCTTCGCTAGCTCTCTGTAAAAAATATGTGCTTTTACAAGTTAAAGTTAACTGTATCTTACAAAAGGAAAAAAGAAGTAACTGTGATCAATACTATTTTCATATTTTTCACCTGGAATTCAGTCTTAACCCTCCCTGAGGAAACAATACTGCAACTTTCTAATCCAGTGGAAAGAGTTGCATTTTCTGAAACTGAATGCGGTCTTCTACTATTTGAAGCCAAATAAATACGTCTTGACTTTTTTTTCTTTACTTGAGTGCTTAAAAATTAAGTACTGAATGTTCCTATGAAAAATTCTAGACTACTCTTTTTACATGTAACCCTTACAATTAAACTTTCTGTAATTTTTTATCACTACTGTAACAGGAGACCAAAAGAAACAAAACCACATCTATTTGTTCAGGTGTTTTTAGTGTACTGGCCTTGATAAATCTGTGAATAGACACCACTTCAATGTCTATCTTAATCAAAGCACTCTACTATCATACCAGTGGGTACAAGGACAAAGAGGGGACAGAAGTGGGGGGAAACACTAAAACAAGAAAGTGAACATAGTATTCTGTGATTCTTAGAATTAGCAACAATTTCAAAGCCACAATATTTTTAAGAAAAAAAAAAAAAAAAGCTACATTTCAAGATCCTCCTGATTTTTTTTCCTGGTTAAAAGATGAAAAAGTGAAGGTTCATATTCTGCGGGAAGCATCATCTAAAATGATCACTGCTGGCATTTTCACCATAATGTACTGATCAATGAAATGCTGGATTACTTTGAAATACAGACAGTTGTGGGCTGGAAAAGATAAACTGCAATTCTGCCAAGATGAAGAGCTGAAGTAAGGAATGAATAACCAAAAGGCAAGAAATCAGCTCTCAGCCGCACTTTTGCAGTTTCAGCACACTGGAAGGTGTATCAGGGCTCATGAAGCTGCTTTAAACACCTGTTCAATACCCTCTCCAGTTGCTCTTTCAGAGACTGCCCTTTTCTATCTCTTAGAACTTGCTTTAAAACTTTAGAGCAGCATTTTTTTTTCTATACCTGAATGGTAGTAAAAAAAAACCCCAAAATCCAAAACTAATGTTCACTACAGTGGAAAGAGAGTTATTTTTAAGAAAGAAGTGGTCATCTACTACCAACCACCTGGATATACTGCAAGCTACTATCCACAGAATTTAGTAAAGCCTTTCTAGATTAGAAACCTACATGTTTTGGCAGCATAAGGGTATGTTGAATCTTCAAATAAAACATAAAAAATTAAAAAATTATTGTATTGGTGTGGTAATCAAATGCCCTAGCAGCAGAAGCTGTGCATGTCTTAAATTAAAACTGATGACAGATCTGCTAGATCAAACAGTTCTTAGAAACTCTTGGCCAAAGAGCCCCCTACTCTTAAAAAGTGTGTTCTCATTAAGCTAAAAAGAGAAGGGGGAGCATGGCAGCAAGACTGGGTAATAAGAACAGTGAACAAAACCTCCTCTGCTTTTCTTGTCTGGTCCAAATGCCTTTAAAAGAACCTCCCAATTACCCCATGTATAACTTATCTTCAGCCATAACTGCAGTTCCTTTTTAAGTACTTCTCCTTTAATATACTAGTATGCTAATTACCCATCACCAGAACACCTTAGTGGAATAGTACAGTGTAGTTTCTCTGGACATAAATTTACTTCTACAGTACTTAGCTTAACATTCCAGTTATATCTTGTTCATTTTAGGTTTCTCTCTCCATCTTATCTGAACAATTCTTGCCTAAGACCCGGCTCACAAGAGGCTCACGAGACACTCCTCTATCTGTCAAAGGTACTGAAGTATCTAATCCTGAGATAATAACCTAAAAGAGAAGAATGAAAATAACATTATGTTTTGTCTAAAAAACATCCATCTGAAATCTCTGTTTACCTAGCTACTGAAGACTAAATATTAGACAAAGATGACTACCATGTTTATCCTGCAACATTTTTAAACAACTGCTATTCCAAATGACTCTGTGATCCTTCTTCCCAGGGCACTAGGACCTCTCTGCTTCTCTCAGCTTCTGTTCCAAAACACACATACCTTCCCCAGGGACCAAACGAGCCCAAGTACTTTACTGGCAGTTAATAAAGAATATTTTTCAGGGTAGAAACACCAGCAAAGAAACTGATCTGGTCCAGTCCCAAGTCTCACATCACTCACTGATGCATTCTAAGCAGCATCAGCTACTACACCAACACACCAGCAAAATGCATAAAATTATCATTGCAAGAGGCTTGATGCCAAGCAACATCCTGCCATTCTGCTCCCACCTCCTTTTCTCTTTAGCACTTTCTGGAATTCAGTACTGCTTGACTGTATTCTACCTTGTGCTCCTTCTCTTTCTACCCTACAGCCCACTTTCAAGAGTGCATATTGTCTGTTAAAAAAACACCAGTTTCCTCTTTCTGGAGTTCTTTTGGTTTGGTTTATTTTTTTTTTTTTTTTTGTTATGTTTGGGGTTTTTTTGCTTTTTGGGTTTTGTTTTGGGTTTTTTTTTTCTGTGTTCCAGGAATGCTCTTTTCTGTGCCCCATGGACCAGGAAAGCATAACCGTCACAATTATGGGTCCACTCAGAAAAGTCTGCAAATCTTGAATAATATGCTTTGCTGTGGAAAAAAGGGAAACAGGCTCTTCTCTACTTACTGCAGTGCAACCAGCCGATAAATTCTCCAGTTAGGTATATCCATAACATTGTCTCACAAGTATCCTGCATTAAATACAACTTATACCTGTGTGTAAAATACAAGTAAAAGGCCTGGAGAATAGAAGCAATCCTGATGCCTATTTAAGAAATCGTTCAATTTAAAGCAGGGGTAGTAAAGATCCTCAAACACCTTTATCCTTTTCACAATCATACAGCTATTCAATCAGAATACTTTATTTATGAAAGCTGCCCACAACCAGTCCCAGAACATACTGATTTGACCATCAAATGGGACCAAGAAGGTATCTACATCTTCAAATGCCAGCTGGCAGCAGTCTTTCCAGAAGACAGATGATTTGCAGGGTACATCAGCTTCAAGCAGGAGCCTCTGCCTGTGCTTGCACTGCAGCTCTCTTTTAAGACAACTGCGGGTACCTCTAGGGCGCGCGAGTCCTTGCACCTGCAATTACTCATTTCTCCATAACAAGCCCTGGGTCAGCCTCTGAAAGGCCAGCTGTCAGGCTGTCACACTGTGATTGCAAAGATTTTCAGAGGTTTCAAATACTCTGTTCCATTAGGGAACATAGGAGTTTAACGCAAACCATTTTTCCTTTACCAGTCTTGCAAACTAAAAGCAAAATCCAGCACCGTGAGCCTGTGCCTCCACAATTGACAGACCTGGCAGATCAGCTGCATGGTACGATTCTTGAGACACTCAATTCGCCCACAGCATTAAAGAAAGTGCAGCAAAATTGCCATTTCTAAGAAGCTGCGTCTCAGCGCTTGCCACAGAAGAGGACAAGCTCCCGGCTCAGTCTCCCATCCCTTTGCTCAACACGGTTACAACAGGACCAGCACACAAGGCCTCGGACCTCGCCTCCCTGCGCCAGGCTCCCGGCCCTGCCCAGCACGTCCCTCCCGCGCTCGGGCACCCGCCGAGGGCAACTGGTCCAGAGAGCCCGCTGCTCCCGGGCAGCGCCGAGCCGGCTGCTGAAGCTCTAGAGGAAGCACGCAGCGACCTACCTCTGAGAGACGGGATGGGGAAAAGGGAAACGAACAAATAAACAAACAAAACACCCCCAGCCCCCGAAAAATAGAAAGGAGAAAGACAGAAAGAAAGAAAAATTAGCAATAAAAGAAAGAGGAGCACTTGGGAAAACGCACCTTAGTGCGGGCTGCAGCCCAGCCGCTGCTGCTCGGAGTGGAGCGCTCTCAGCAGCACCGTCCCGTCCTCCCAGGCAGCGCCCAGCACCTGTCGTTCCGGCCGGGACCAGGAGCAGGTTCCGCCACCCCCGCCTGCGCCTGCCGAAGGAGGGGGCGCCAGGGCAGTGTGTGCGCGGGGGAGCAGAAGCCCCTCCGGTGGGGCGGGCACCGGCTGAGCCCCGAGCACGGCGGTCCCCGCGGGGTCGGAGGAGCTGGGCTGGGCTGGGCTATAAGCTCCGCTTGGGGCGAGCGCAGCCGGGAGCGGGCGGGCGGCTGCCGTGCTGCAAACGCGTTCCACTCACGGCGGGAAGTTTGGAGGCGGCGGGACGGACCTCACGTGCCCGTCCTGACCCATCGCAACCGTCCCCGCCTTACCTCCCACCCCTCTGGGCAGCGCCGCCGCCTCTCTAGGCGCCTTCCTCACCTGAGGGCCGGGAAAAGAGCGCGACAGCCTGGCTTGGCTCCCCCGCGTATAGTGGCTCGGATTGGCTCGGCTCGGCTCGCCCCCCCCTCCTCCCGGGCGCCTCTCCCGCTGGCCCTGCTGCGACGGAGGGCGTCCCCTGACGGGCTTTACACCCCTGCCCGTGCGCGGGCTGTTCTGGGCCCAGCGTGCCCGCGGGCCCTGCGCGCACGGCCCCCGCGGAGGGTCAGCCCGCGTTCCGTGGGGTGACAGCGGAACTGAGCTGGGAGGGACCCACCAAGACCATCAAGTCCAACTCTCAGTCCCGCATAGGACGTTCCCAAGAGTCACAGCATGTATCTGAGAGCTTTATTCAAATGCTTCTGTCAGGCTTGGTGCTGCAACCACTTCCCTGGGGAGCCTGTTCCAGTGCCCAGTCACCTTCTGGGTGAAGAACCTTCTCCTGGTAGCCAGCTTAAACCTTCCCTCGGGTCCTGTCACTGGTCACCACAGAGAAGAGATCAGTGCCTGCCCCTCCTGTTCCCATCACAAAGAAGTTGTAACTGCAGTGAAGTCTCTCCTCAGTCTCCTCCAGGCTGAACAGACCAAGTGACCTCAGCCGCTCCTTAAATGCCTTCTCTTCAAGGCCTTTCACCATCTTTGTGATCTTGCTTTATACCCTCTCTAATGGCTTTATACCTTCTATTATGGCACCCAGAACTGCACACTGGACTCAAGATGAGGCTGCCCCAATGCAGAGGAGAACAGGACAACTACTTCCCACACCTTCTGGGGAGAGGCCTAATCCCATGCTATACTGGTGCAGTATGGGGGGGAAATTTAACTTCAGTTTAGGCAACAAATGTGAAACTTTTGTTTCACATCATGGAAACTGTAGCAGTAGCAGGAAAAACCTTGGCCCCATGACCCTCTTTCACAGAGCTCCTCACAGACGCGTGCCCCGGAGGAGTTTGCCATCCATAGCAGTATCCCAGCTGATGTAGTAGCCATCAACATAAGACTGTGAACCACAGTCCCTTATCCAGGGTTGCCAGATAGAATAGGTAAGAGTATCCATGTTACTGTTTTATCATCTAATGAGATTTCTGGTTTGTGTAACCCATGGTATTTATGGGAGCAGGCTGATACACAGCCATGTGTATAGCAATACCCACCTTCGCAGTTACATCAAACTGATTGTCTTAGTAGGGGAAAAAAAACAACAATAACACACATTCTCCCACCTGACTATGTATACATATGCACACACACAGCCTGGAAGAAGAGTTCTTACTTTTTCATGCCTACAGAGATTTCTTACACCTTCCCATCTGACCCATCTTTTCCACAGACAAAAAAGAGGCAGTAAGTGGGAGGGAAGAGAGAGAATAACAGCAGAGACCCATTTCACTGACACCCAACTAAAAGTAAGGTGGTTATATGCCAAACTCTCTGTTCTTCAGTGGAAATAATTCAAACCCAACAGCAATGCTGAACGAGTTTGGGAAATCCTGGTTTCTCTGAGTGAACAAAACCCAAATTCTTCTCTTTTCAAGCAGCAGAGACCCACAAGGGTACAACCTGACAAAGATGCAATACAAATAATCATGCAAAATTGAAGATGTTCTGTGAACAAGAACAGTGTGGCAAACATATACCAAGAACAGAATATACACTTTACAGGTTTGCAGAAAATAGCACCAAATCAACCATGTTGATTGAAGACTACTGTGCCTCCTTTCCCACTGTGAAAGGCAAGGAAGAGTGGCTGCTTGCCCTGCTGTGGATCCCAACTGTACTGTCACAGAAGGGCCCAACTTCTGTCTCTCTTCAAATTGGAGACAAAGTGAGGTGCAGCAGCTTCCACGTGGCAGAGTCAAAGCAAAACCTCAGCTGGCCTGAGGGAAGGACTGAATCTGTGGTTTGTTAGATGACAGCTTGGATTAGGAACTACTGGATGCCAAACCAGAGAAGAAAAGGTGGATGGGTACCTAAGAAGATGCCTGCATGTTTTGGCTGGGGCAGGAGATTAGTGTGACTGATTAACTTCTATTTCCAAACACTTGCAAATAAAGATAGTAGAAGTAACCCTTGCACCTTCACAAATACTGTAAGAAAAGCTTGAAAAGTGAGTCTTTTTGAAACAATTTTCTAGTTTTTGGGAGGCAGCCATTAGAAACTTCTCACAAAGATATCCAAACAAATAGCAGTAGAAATAATCTCTTTTCTGATAGCAGAAAAGTTTAAGCAGATTTAAGTCACTGGTAGAACTGCTTTTTTGTATCATTAGCAATTACCTGCTTTCAGGCAGTGAGACAGTTCTTCTTTCTGCCCTGCACCCAGTTTGACACTGACATTACTGTGTACAAAATTAAAGACAATAAAACATGCATACTGAGAGTTTGTGGGATCACAGACCTAAGAAGGAGTAGGTTAAAAAAAGAAACTGTCAAACCCAAAATTTCCTAAGGTATTTGTAAAGATGTAAACATAATGCTAAGACAATGCCAGGTTAAAAGCCAGTGATGCTGTAAAATAATTTTCAGACAAGCTCCCTGTTAAAACAATTGGACAACCAAAAGAAGTTGCTGTCATCCCATTATCTCCAAAAGTTAGAAGTTTGCATCCCTCTAAGTTCTCCATGGAAAGGTGTTTCAAAAAATGCAGTAGGTGTAGATGACAAGATCCACTTGGTTATGTACACTCAAACAGGGACAGACAGTGTCTTTGAGGACAGCATTTTCTATTCTGTGATTTATAATAATTAAAGCATATCAAGAACCTGTCAGATTTGCTTAGGGAGAGCCTGTTTTTGGTGACAAAAGAAGAACCCAGAAAGGACAAACTACAGACACAATTCTTTTCCTGAACTTCAATCCACAACCCCTTTATTTTCCAACCATCAGAAATTATTAGAATGCTTAAAACACATCAAGGACAGCTGACTTTCTGAAAAGAAGGATGCCTGCCTCTCCATTCTTTGTAGTCATGTTGCACTCTGGATCATTGCCATGGCTACATTTGCCAGCATGTTTGATGAAAGTTGCTCCCTTGCTGCTGGGATAGAAGCCAGAAAACACGGCTGTGAACCCAATCAGTCAATTTACTTCAGCTGAATTTAACCAGGAATTGATTCAGTCATCTATGCCCTCTTATTCTACGCTCATGCAGCAAAGACGTTAAAGTCAAGACTCTCAAGACTCTTTCCTCTTCTTGCCACACAAAATACACAGGTCAAGAAAAAAAAGAAAAAAGAAAAAGAAAGTAGGTCTTCAGATTAATTGTTGTCAGTACAAGCAAACTGAAGTGCAATTTAATTGAGCATCTAATTGTTGAGGACTTCTTAGTCTCTGCCACTGTTAGGAATATAGAGAATTACACAGATTGGACAAATCACTTGATACAAACAATTTGAGCTAGCAGAAACAACACATTGTGATGTTGCTGTTTAGCGGTAGGTGTGCTTGGATGCTGTGAAAGAACGAAAATTTTATAAGTGGAGCTTACAAGAGTTATTTTTCTGTGGCTGTTCTCTGCTTGCTTTTTGTATTGTTTTGGAGTCTCATGCCTGATAGGACTAAATTCACACTGTCTCCTTGGTAGATGACAAAGTTTGTGTACATCTGTTTTTCTACCCTGGCATAAATAGGCATAGCATTTGCTGGAACATAATTTTTTTATATTTTTATCCCTTAATTGATTTTACAAAAAAGGCTAGCAAAATCAAAGTTAAACTGGGGACAATGAGAAGAATACTAACATGTATGTAACCAAGATGCTATCATAAACTCTATTTTCTTGGGAAAGCAGGATAAAATTAGAGCCTGTTTCATCCTCCTTCCTTTTTCAAGTGGCCAGCTCATGGTTTTGATTGGAATCTACAAGAAATTGCTGTGGCTTTTTAAAACCCAATTTAAACTTAGAGATAATTTTTACTACAAACTTCAAAGTAAAGAAATTTTACTCCATTCTACATCAAACTTACTGGTTTCATTTTATGTGAAAGCTCTGAATCAGCTGTTCAGTACAGGCGCTGGCACCAGACTGGCCTCTGCCTGTTGCAATGCCTCCCTGGAGTCAAGCAGGGCCAGGTACACAAGCACAAAGCGTGCAGCAATGTTTAGAAGGCATTTACTACCTCAGACCTTTAGGTACACTTTGGATCTGTAGAGGAGATCTTTTATGTCCATCTTTATGAAAGTTTTCCTTTTTCATCACCAGCATGACTTATCTTCCCTGTGTTATTTGTAGAAAAATGATAAACATAAAAAATTGAAAGCAGGAAAAAAAATTTCAACCCATGCAGACAATCAATTAATGAAATTCTGAATAGGTTCAAACCACAATGTAAGCAAAGCTAAATATACTTTCTGTAGGATTTTACCTCCCTACACTCTTTCAGTTGGTAACCCAGAGTGTACTTCACATCAGTATCCATCATGGTTGTCTCATGATTTTTAACAGCTCTTCTCTGTTCACAGCATGACCATGCTATGCGTGGTGCTGAGCATTAAGTTCTGACTTAGCTCCACTTTTCTATACAGTGAAGGCCTGTTGTCACAAAGACATATTCAACACAAGGGTGCTCTTTCACACTATACTAGATCCTTCACACAACACTATATCCTTGAAATTTCTACGTATGGCTCAAATCTAGCACAGTTGCTTCTCAGATAGTTCTGGAAACATGCAGAGTGCTGACCAGCCCAGGCAAGGCCACAACAGGCAATCAGATGGGCTGTGAACAGCTGTGGCTGCCATGCTGATGTGTGCTGAAGGCAGGATGATGCTGGTGTTGCTGAGGAAGTGTCTGAAGTACGGTGGTGAAAGAACTGGTCTCTTAGGAGCTGATACCACCACGATATGCCATGCACCTGCTGCAAAAACAAATGTGTCTCATCCACACATTCATTACTAGCTCTTTATTTCTAGCCCTTTATTTCACCCTCTAGTGATGGCCAGAACAACTTGGACCCAAAAGCCTAGTCTCTACCGGCCTTTCATTGGGACAAATAGACAATTTACTTTCCCTACCATATACTTATGCTCCTGTGATCACAGATACAGACTGTTTCTTTCCTACGAAAATAAGATGCAGAATTTTCTCATTCTCTCTCTTTCTTTCTTTCTTTCTTTTTTTCTTTCCTTCCTTCCTTCCTTCCTTCCTTCCTTCCTTCCTTCCTTCCTTCCTTCCTTCCTTCCTTCCTTCCTCTCTCTCTCTCTTTCTCTCTCTTTTTTTCTTCTCTAATATGCTTCCATATAGTGTAAGTATTCTTAATAGAGGGTCTAAGTTCTCTACTCCAAAGTCTCTGACTCACATGTTACTGTTCATTATTTTGTTTTGTTGTGGTTTTGGGGTTTTTTTTGTTTGTTTGTTTTAATATGTAGAACATACACTGAAGTTGTTGGCATAAAGTACAAATATGATAGCAGTACATCTTTTCTCTGTTATATTTAGGAACTGTGCCACCAGTCCTGATTTTTTACTAATTCTAAAGAAACACAACCTGGAAATCTCCCACTGATGTATCTGACAAAAGAACACATTAGGGGAGATTTCAAACAGTGTCTTTGCTATTATAAGTCAACACAGAATCAGCCTTTTCATATATTCACTAATTTTTAGGTGGGCGTTGTGTTGGGTCTTTTTTTGTTTTGGTTTTGGTTTTGGTATTGGAGGTTTTTACGTGTGTTTGTTTTAATTTGTGGTTTGGTTTTTTGCTTGTTTATTTTTTTTCAATTTAAGATAACTTTTTCTGCAATTTGGAGATATTTCAATAAACACAGTATGGTGGCAAGCAACAGTGGTGAATATCATGTTATAAAAACCACTGTAAGACTGGTTTTGTCATTCTTTGGGTGACTTATGGAGCACCCACAAATGGCTCCTGTATAATGGCTACTCCTTACAACCAGGCTTCATCATTCACAGAACTGCCAAGAGGCAGGTCAGGAGGAAGGAAGGTTCAAGAATTTTGAATAAAGACATTGGATGGCCCCACAACAGCTTTATTAGGTTTGTAATACTTTTTTTGTTCATGTTGGCCAGAGATTATGATGATCCTGTCACAATCCTATTTTTTGGTTCAGTGATTCAGAAAGGCAGCAATTCCCTCTGGTGATTGTCCTGATAATTATAGTTGCCCACAGAAAAAATTATTTCCAACAACTGAATGGCATGAGCAAGAACATTTGGTGGCCTTGTTGTGGTGCCAGAGGCCTAAGCATGTTTTGCTGCATGGGTGCCATTGGTTGCTTACCCTTATTCCAGCTCTGTCACAGCTGTCTTGAGAACTCATTATGGGTCTGGGCTGAAAATTTGGTGAAGCGACAAGAAAAACATTTATCTGAGGTATGACACTGGGACTAGCCTGTGGATTGAGAGGTCAGAGGCAGTTGTTGGTGTGGCAGTGTCTCATGGAAGGAGTTGTGTTTTGTTGGAAAAGCAGGCGAACACCAGCAGCCTAAATTTGCTGGTGGTTTCATGAGTGAAAGAGAAACCCTGCTGAGGTTAAAAGACTGGCATCTTCTTTCCCTTGCTACTTGCCTGTTTCTACGCATCTGTGGGATATTCTCATGTTTTCTCATGTTTTCTGTGGCTGAAAACTGAAGGAGAGAGGCAGAGCCTTGTGTATTTCTACAGTGATGAAATCTCTTTAATGTTTGCCAAGCAGTGTGAGTGATGCTAAAATTAACAAGAAAACACCTGGGAGTACCTAGAGGGAAAAGGCAACATGTGCCCAAATTAGTAGCCTCGCTTTTGCATTCAGATAACTTTCCTAGAACTCTCCAAAGCAAAATATAACTCCTCTGTTGGTAATAAGTATCACCCTCCAGATTTTATTGTAAAGTACATAGAAACAAGTTTTACCTAATTTTAGCAGCATGAACTAGGAAAATCTTCTGCTTCTACAATGAAAAGATTATATGTTTTATATGAAGGTGACCAATTCTGTGCCCTTTTTCCCTCTGAGATTAGAGAATTGTTTGCTATTCCTACCTGAAAAAATAAACAGCAAAATTCAGTCAGTGTTTCCTCTTACTCAAACACTGCTCAAGGTTTCTGTCGGGACAATGGTTACACTCAAAATGCTCTCCAGACTCAAAATACTTCTGCTCTTATAATAACAACACCTCTTTAAGGTTTTTTTTGTTTTTGTTTGTTTGTTTGTTTGTTTGTTTGTTTTTTTCACAAAAATGTGTGGATCAGAAAGTGCTACAATCTTACTGTATTTTGATGAAATGTAAGTCCCCTCCTTATGGTTTTTGGGGGTTTATTTGTTTGGTTAGCTTTTGTGGGTGTTTCTTTGTGGTTTTTTTGGTTTTTTTTTCTTTTTTTTGTTTTTTTTTTGTTTTTTTTTTTTTTTTTTTTTTTTTTTTTTTTTTTTTTTTTTTTTTTTT
>VXBU01006361.1:89700-114134 GCA_013400315.1 Bombycilla garrulus
CCTTTCTGTTATCCTTCCATCCAGTTTCATTTAAGCACTCCTACCCACTATTTGTGATCAGCAGCTTGGTCAGAGAGAACATCTGTAATAGTGTTTCAATTCATACCAGGAATGCTCTCCTAAAATCATTCACTGGATCATCATCTTTCTTCACTGTGGTTTGCCCCACCTGATGGTCTGCATAAACTGGATTGCATCCCATTAAACTGAATGGGAAGAGGTACTCCAGCCAGTGGGCAGTCAGGGTACGGGATGGAACTAGAGCTTGTCTGAAGCACTGTACTGCTGGAACTGCATCTCAGGTCCTCAGCACTGATTATTTTGCTCTGTGAAACCACTCCCACAGCATTTCACCAAGTGCTAACACGATGTTGCAAAACAAAGGGCATGCATTTGAGTGACCACACACACACACTTAGGCTGTGTCCTGTGGGTGCTTATGCCGGCTTTCATCTCCCTGCTGTGGTTGTCACACAAAGCTTTGACAGTCTCCCTTTGCACCCCTTGACCACTGGGTTCCCCAGCACACCACTGACAGTCTCTTGCTGCTCTGCCCGTGCCAGCATCCTTTTGTTCCTCTTTCTTTCCTTTCAAGAAAGCTTGACTCAATTTCCCTGACCTCCATGGACGGATTTTTTTCATCCCACTTAGGAAGGATTTCCCAAGAGCCTAACCACTCCAAGTCCTCCTCCTTCCACCCAAATCCTTTGTTTGCACTGGAGTAAATGCTACCCTTTCAGCACAGTCATAAGCATGTTGTTTGTTTTGCTGTGTCATTGGGCTGTTCTTCTCAGCTTCTTCCTCAAAATATTCAGTGAATTCTTTGTAAACAGAGAGCATTTGAAATCCCACTGTCTGTTCCTTGATTGGTTCAGTCACAGGCTCCACCGACTGCAGCAAAGCTGTTTCCAGCAGCTGCCTGCAGATAGACAGGAGGTCTCTGTGCACTGAGCAGGGCAGAGGATTGCTTTGTGAGTCCTGTTACCCAAGTTATCTAAAAGCCTTCTTTTCACAACCCGGAGAATTGATCTTTCATTGCACAGCAGAATAACACTGGCTTGTTATGAAGGAAAAGTAGTAGCCCTGTTTGGGTTTAAAAGCAAAAACGTTTCCAATCTCTGCATAATCCAGCTCTCTGGAGTTCAGACAAATGGTCTCAAGTGAAAAATTCTTAATTCTTTCCCATTTAAACTGTTTCAAGGCCATGGTGAGATTTTTCTCTGCATAGTAAAAACCTATTTTTCCCTCACTTACCTGTGAAGGTAAAAGACAGAATTTGAATAAGAGAGACTAGTGGGAGATGTCTGGAGATTTTGTCCAACTCCTTCTCCTTGGGTAAGCCACATTTGGTCTTGGACTCAGAGCATCAGACTGTTGCCTCTTGGATTCACTCTTCATTCTCCTCCAAAATAACTTATTTCTCTTCCTCTTAACTGACACCAGCATTTTGTCTTTTTATTTTATTTTTTTAAGCTTCTTTAATAGTCTTTCATTGCATCTGAAAATCAGAGCAGGCCTGAGATGCTCAGCAAACAGCGGAGACCACCAGGCAGGAGCCTGCCCTGCCTCCTCCCACAGAGGGCTGCCGCAGCTTTCAGAAATGGAACCGAGATGAAACAGTTTCAATTTACTCTCAGGTTTCTCCATAGTTGCAGCCTGTGCCTTCAGCATCACTCCACTAACTGTCTGAGTCCTGCCTCAAAACTGCTGCAGTTTCCAAATATTAGTTTTTGTTGAAAAGCTTTGTTGATCCAAAACACACACCCTTTGGCATTTGTCCCAATGGATTGTTTCTGTAGTATGGGACATTACTGAACATCAGAAACTAACAAAACCAAGGGACAATTTTGTATCCGGTTTGCGAATTTGCACTCCCAGATCAAATTACCAGCAGAGGAAGACAAAAAAAAAGTCACATGAAAAAAACCTGTAACATTAAATGCAGCACATAACTCTTCACGCAAACACTGTATAATTTATGCCTACACACTATTAAGGAAACTCCATAATTAAAATAAAAGATACACTAATGTGTGATGCCATAGATTTGGCTACCTTTTAGTGGCAATAAGCACATTTAATTTTATTGGTAATAAGCTAACACTTCTCTGGAACATCACATTGAAGACATCACATTGTCACCACATCTATGAGAACAGTCAAACAGACATTTATTTTCACATGTAACAGGGTGGGAGGTTTGCATATAAACAGACAAAGAAATCTATTGATATATGGAAAGATGTGAATGAAAATTCAGTGATTAGTTTGAAAAGAGACATGCTGAAAGTTAATGGAGTCTATTAGCCAAGAATATTTTTTAATGTTTTGTAATGTTAATATTTCTTTTGTAAATGCATTATCAGAAAGGTGACTGGAATATTTTCTTTTATTTTTGTCCCATCTTCACAGTTTGCACTTTATTTATGTATGTTTTTATTGATGTGAAAATCTTGCCTGAAATACTGATAGCTATATATACAATTTAGCCGAATGCTCAGTCATGCTGCAACTATCCTAAAAATTNACACAAAAAGCCCTGGGAAAGGAACCTTGTGAAAAGTAGAAGGGAATTAAATTGGGTTACACTAGAAACACAGGAACCTATGGCAATGAACATAGTAACAGTTTTCTTTCTGTATACCTTTTCAAACAAATGGTGAAAAAGTTAAAACATACTAAGGTTTTCCACAACCTCATCTCATGCCTGATATCAATAGACGTATTTCAGTCCACTTCCTCTCCCTCTGAAGAAGTCACATGTCCTCACAGGCATTTCAACGTCTTATAATAGTTTGTAAAATTCACCTTATAATAAAGCATGTACTGAAATATTTGCTGATGCATGTTCCTGCTTGCTTTTTCTGATGCATGCTTCTTGAATTTTCTGCTAAAAATAAAAACGCTGCCTACATATAATGATTAGTTGAAAAGGAGGAGAAGGGAGGAAGGAATTGGATAAATGCATTTCAACATTCTTCTACAAAAAGAAAGAAAAATACAGTAATCCAGACCAGATATGGTGGGGGAAAAAAATAATAAAAAGCACATAAATATGGTCATTCTAATATCTATTTGGTTTCCATAATTCAGATTTTTTTAGTGTTCAACATTTAAAGGAATTTGTGATAAAAACTGACTTTTTTCTAACTGAGACACTAATCTTGAAGCAGATTAATTTCTGCCCTATTCTATGCTACCTTTCAAGATAAAGAGCCACAGATAGTCCTTTTCNGAGAGAAGGTGAAAAGGTCTGAAGTACAATTCACAATTTATAGAGCTACCATGGCAACTATTAGCTGTCATCAAAGAGTAACTTTATTTGACAGAGTCACAGGAAGTCAAACATCCATGAGTGCACTGCAATCAAGACACACTGGCATCACGCAATCTCTGAACCATAACCAAAACCTTGTTTTGTGAAGTGCTGTGCTGCTACCTCATGCTCTCATGCCCTGTAAGGAACCATGTTAATGACTAAGTTTTGCTATCCTGGATGTCCTGGCACTGAAAACTTGGCTTCATGCACATTCAGCAGCTCACAACCCTCTTGGCCTTGGCATACTAAAGGTCTTATGGGGCATGTGGCCCCACCACAGCCAAGGTCCTATGGGAGACCTGTGACAGGCCAGAGCAGATGTTTGAAACACAATTACTCCGCTTTTCTGGTATGTGAACTGTTGGTGCATATAGGGAGAACTTGCTCATGCTCAATATGAACAAGCCAGGGGCATGGAGGATAAAGTCAAGCAATTACCTCTAGGAGTAAGTCCAGCCAGGCTGAAGTGAACAACGGCAGGAGAGCTTTGAGTGCAAAGCCACTCACACTGAGCTTTACTGTTGGTAAAGTTGCATATGTCCAATATGGCCAAAAAGCCATGTACACCCAGTGTTGCCTAAGTGACAGTATCAGAAACACCACAGTTGTGTGTGGGTGCATCAAAACTAGGACCAATGGCAGAAAAAAAAATCAGGTGTTGGGTGCTCAGAGGAGCTTAGTGGAGTAAGATGCAAAAATGGCAAAAATGTCAGCTTAATATAAGAAAAAATGAGGAGTAAAGTATGAAGTCCAGTAGAGAAAAAAGGGAGGTGAATCCCCTAGCAGCAGCAGCATGAATGCCTGCAGATAGTGATACTGACCTGCATGTCCCCACCCATGACTGCCAAGGACCCTTCTTGTACCACCCATCACCTGGATGTTGTCCATTAGATGTGGTGTAGGAGGAAATCACTTTGCACCTTTGCACCTCCGTGCTAACAAAAATGTAATTTGATGCCAACTGCACGCTCATGGGTTTCACTAGACTTCAAACCTATACTGAACAGTGTCACAGCCAAGCCTAATACCCTGCACTGTTATCTAATTACAAGCAGGCATATCTGATTGCCTACATGACTGAGAACTTAGCTGTCCTACACCTTTCCTTCTAGTGTGACCGTTATTCAAAACCATGTTAATCATGTTTGCATCAGCTACCTCACAAGTCTCTAACCTGAAGGGAAAGTGTCAGATTCTGGCAGTTATGATGCTAAAAGCAGACTGAACCCAAAATGTTCTTTGGCCTGCCAGCATCCAGTTCTCTGCCAAAAACTGGTATGAAGTTAATTGGTCTTTACTTATTATCCAAGTCCCTTGGGCTGTGTTGGGTCTGTGGAGCTGCCTTTGGCTACTAAAAAAACCCCTAAATGCCAAAAGGTCCTTTCTTCAGATTCTAGGTTATCAGAAACTATTTCCAAGTACTGCTGTTACAGAGGCAGGGCAGAGAATGCAATGAAGTGATGCAGCATTAATCTCCAGTGAACAGGCAGCCTGAGACAGACAGAAATCTCAGCAAGGACAACCTGCTTTGCATTTCTGTGGATGAGTGCTGAAGGCCAGAACAGCAGTTTCATCAGACAGCTACACTACTGAACACTTCAGCAAAAAATGGAATTATCCTATGTATATAGGCTGCAGTACTAAATTTCAATATTCCCTAACCTCTAATTTCTTACATTCCTGCTTCTAATGAACACAAAAAGTCTGTCCATTAATCATATTTAATTGAAGCCATAAGACATTGTCTTTTATGACAATGTATCATTTTATAATTTACCATTTTATAAAAGGAAGAGACTAGCACTAAACTCAATGTTTCATCCATTAGCTTTTGGCTGTTGAGCATTTTCAAATATTTTGGTTTTTTTGTTAGAAACAGATTAGGGATGAAGCTTCAGATGTTTATCTTTGAAAATCACACTTTTACTTTGAAATTCAGCCAAAAACATCTTAATTGACTTTACTTACTCACCCTTGCTTAGACATATACATTTCTCTATCTTAAGTCTTTGTTTCCTTGTTATAGAGAGATGTTTCTACAAAAAGTCCTGATTAACCCCACATCTTTCAATTAGGGGACACACTGCCATTAATTCTAACATGTGCATTGGACCCTACAGATTAAGCATTCCCGATACTTATACTTTTCTTTTTGGGATTCATGTACTAGCACACCTCCAGTTTTACTGGTGAACCCAGGGCCACCTCAAAACTTTTGGAATGAAGCTCTGATCACAACAGACCAGACAATATTATAAGCAATGTTGATAAGGAGTTGGCCTCATCCAAACAGGGGCTTGGACCCTCAGCCTCCAGAGGTCACTGCCCACCTGTTTTCTCTGGTCTAAGGAATAAATGGCTGCAGCCTGCCTGCCAGCCCATGGCACCACAGGACACTTCGTGCTGGTAAGGACCTCAGAGGGTCTCCATTTCTATTCCTGCTCAGAGCAGGCTCAGCCCTGCTGTCAGGAGCCTGGAAACTCTTCAGCTAAAGAAACAGCATCATCTCTCTGAGCACATCTCCACCGCCCAGCTGTCGTCCTGGGCAATAAGCTTTCCTTATCTCCAGTCCCTCTGGCTCTGCTCACCAGGACCCAGGGCCTTCTCCCCAGAGCTGCCTATGGTCTCATAGACATGGCTTCCAGTGCTCTGCCTGCCCAGGGCAGGGCTGCCCTTTTCTGTTGTCCAAGGGACATGGGGAACTCATCCTTTCCTCTCACCCACCCTGGTCCATAGGGACAGCTGCCCTGCCCTTATGCCAGAGACTTCCCTGTCCCAGGTTCTCCAGCACTGTACAAAAAGTCCTTTTCTCATCAGCTGTCTGAGCGGAAGAAGCACTCTGGAGTCCTTAGTTCATGTCCTCAAGGCAGTTTATTAGTTCCTTATCAAAAGTAGATTTCTCTGCCCTGCCGAGGTCGACACAGAAAAACTTTCTGAGACACACTGTGCCCTGCACACTCTCGGCCCTGCAAGGGAGATCGAGCCACACTGTCTGTCTACTCTTTAAACTCTGGTGACTTGCAATTCTTCTTAGAAGTTAGTAATTTGTCTCATGGATTAAAAGCAAAGCCACAGGCATTCTCAGTATCAATCCAGGTTCTCTGACACCTCTGGCAAGGCTGAAAATCCTCCTGACCAGGGTTTGGATCATTCTGAGATGCCATAGGAACCCCCTGGGTTCCAACACCCTTATGCATGTTGAACAGTGATCTCTGATTTGGCACCACCTGCAAACCTGAAGGCCTTGGTCACCTTCTCAGGTCATGGTTAGAGACAGTGCACAACACAAACCCCAGGGGAGACCCTTTGGGATTGCACAGGGCACCAGCCTCCAGTCAGATACGACCCAGTGGCCATGACATAAGCCCAACCACCCAACCAGGTAAACAGTGCTCTACCTTAACACCAGCTTGGCTACAGGGAGATTGTGGGAGGGTGCTGGAAGCCTTGCTGAAATCAGCCTGTTACATCCTATTCTCCATGTCCTCAAATCCAGCCATTTTTTCACAAAATATAATGGGGTGGGTGCGGCATTATTCACTTTGTCAGACTGTGTTGGTAACTCCCAATCACCTTCTCCTCCCTCATGTGGTAATACACAAGGTCTAAGAGGACACATGGTATCATTTTGTTTGATACCTGAGTAAAACCTGCATTTCCTCAGTCTTTGGCTCTTTTCCAGTTGTGAAACCTTCCAAAGGCTGTCGGAACCCAGGAGGTTCCTATGGCATTCCTGAATGACCTAAGCCCTGGCCAGGAGGCTTTTCAGCCCTGGCAGGGGGGTCAGAGACACTGGCACACAGCCGAGAGTGCATGTGGTTTTGATTTTGACCCATGGAACAAGTTACCAACTTTATATGAAGAACTGCAAGTCACAAAGGTTTAAGTAGTATAATGGCAGTAATTATAGAGTAAAAGGAAAAAGTTTGGGGTCTTGTACAGGGGGGTCTGAAATTCTGTACATGGGGCTCTAAGGGACAAGATGAAGAGATCAGGGTGTTGTCCTGTCCTTTTTCCTTCTTCTTGCTAGGCTCCATCTTCTTGGTGATGGTGGCACATCTGGATTGGTTTAGAGTAGAAGGTCACCGTCTAACATAGGTGATAGGTATTGGAAAGTTGTTGTAAATAAAGTATACGTAGTTCATAGTATAAAAAGACACTACCCTGTGGGCGGGCAGCGTGGCTTGAACTGTGTTGCTGAGCGGCTGGCACCAGGGCAGAGAAAAAGTGTATTAGATAAGATAACAACAACAGCCTTGAGAACAGCCGAAGACTTCAGACTCATTCTTCAGCAGGTGGGTTGGAGAAAAGGACTTTTTAGACATCTGGGATTGCCAAGAACAGGATGGACTCCCAGAAAAGGCCTCTTCCATCTATGTGATAATAAAGATAGAAATATCTAAGAGAAAGGAACGATTACCAGTTGCCATTCTGTGTTAAGTAATTTCTCTTTCCTCTGATGTTTTTCTTTTAAAAGTTGCCCAATACTAATCAAGCAATGCTAATCAAGCAATACATGGTACCTCTATTATTTTATTTAGAATTGAAGTAAGACTTACTTGATGGCCATTATCAAGAATGAATCCTTTATTTCATACTTCTGAACTTTAACTTTCCAAACATGAAAGTCTTCCTCGTTTGAAACTTTTGTACATGCACATGAACAACATGGTTTTGGAAATGAAATAAGTACTTCCTACAAGTGAAATAACATGTGAACAACCTTGCAAATAAGGACATGCTGCCCTGCAGCTTATTTACTGTTTTGCCCAAGTAGGAAGTGTAACAGGAGCTCTATGTCAGGACACGGGTAAACAAGACAACCCTGTTCCACTCTTGTGCAAAAGCCTGCATACTAATGAGTATGGTTTGTGCCTCCTCACTGCTGAAGAGGACAAAGTACCTGCTTTGTAAGCTTCGATGAGACAACAGAAGGTAGTACCATGCCTGTTTGTCCTCATGTTCTGGATCACATTCTGTTGTGCTCACAGATCTCAGAATAGGAAGAGAAAGCTTTCTAACATCTTTTGCCAGTACACAACTGAGTACAGAAGTCTTGGCACTCTGTACTGGTGTAACAAACTGCTGGCTTAGAGAAAAGAACATCACCAAAATGCCTACTCTGCTCTAGAATAAAACTGACATTACAACATACTGGTATATAGACAGGGAATATCCTCCGTGGCCCTAACAAGTAATACATGCCAGTGGATATTGTTCTGTGCTACCCTTTTAGGTACAAAGACCTGGAATAATGTGCTACTAAAAATGCTTGAAAACACTACTTCCTTTTCAAATCCAGTTGAAAGAAATAAATTTGCCATTTTCTTTTAAATATAAGGAAATAAAATGCTGAAGAAAAGTATTCACTGACTGCTAGATAAAACATTTCTAACCTCTCACCTATGGGATTAAAGCTTTTTAAAATTCATAATTGACTACATCAGAGGCACAGCAAGTCCCACGGGTCTCAGCTTGAAATGAGTAAATCCTTAACAGAAATGAAGGAACTAATAAACCTGTGACTTTCACCAGTGACAGCAACATCCAAGCATAACTCAATTTAACAAGAAGAGAGAAAAGTTTCTTCTTTAATTCAAAATATAAAAGATAATGATGCTTTTAGATACAGACCAAAAATTCAATTAAAAAAATCAGCAACAATTAAAGTCCAAAAACTGTGCATGACTTTTATTACTTTGTTTCCTGAGCTAGATTTACAACACAACATGCAGATGCATTTAACAATGTACTTCACGATACATTCTGCACTTGTGACAGCTGTGCAACAAAAGCAGCAATTTCCAGTTTTTAGTAACTCCAAAAAGTAACAGAATCTTCAGTAAACAAAAGCTTCACTGTTAGTGTTGAGTTTCCAATGCTTATCAAGCTGAAAGGATTAATTTTGCAGCAGATTTAAAGCTCCTATATTTTGACACAACTTCTACATTAGAAGTTTTGGCAGTGTTTACTACATTTCTTTCACTATTCAGACATGAGAGTAACAATCAGATTCAGGCTCTCATGTCTTGATTGAAAAGGCAGAAGGGAACAGTTAGTGGTAGAATGACAAACAGAATCTCAGCACAAATAACTTATGTAATTCTGATAAGTTTCTTTGACGAATCACCAAGCTTACTACAAGAGTTCTACATGCATGTACAGCAAAAAGATGGCTGCACAAAATGTCAGTTCTTTTGCAACCAGGTAACACTGATAATGCAAAGTCACAAAAATGGTGTGCAGATGAGGCTCTATTTCACATCTTTTGAAGGCTCTAAACATTTGATTGAGAATCTTTGTCTTTCACAAAATGTAAGGGAATTTTGGACATCTAAATAAAGGACAGTATTCCTTTTAAAATCTGAGTATTAGACATTTCAGGAAAAGTTGTGAATCTAACTCCTAACTTTTCTGCCATGCTGCCTGAAAGTAACACTAAAAAGCTATCTTGAAAATAGAAACCTATTTACAAAGAAGAGTTATAAACAAGGTAAGCAATAAAGAAGCCATGGCTTCTCCAATCAGTGCAGCTCTTTCACTTTCCCAATGGATATTGAATTATGACTTTTATGCTGAAACACAACACAGAGAAATTCCTATGCTTGTCCAAAAAGAGCTGAGATACAACAAGCAGCAGTACAGCTATACCTCTGATTTCTGGGTAAAAAAAAAAATCCTAGATTCACCTGACACCACACTGCTCTACATGCTACTGAGAAAGAAAGGCTGAGACATACCAATAGAAAATCTCCAAGCTAAACTGGAGATATGCTAAGCTGAACTAAGAAGACAGGTAAGCTTAATGACCAGAGTTAACTTACTAAAATGGTAATCACATTAGTTCATAGCCCTGCACATCTCTAAATTGAGAATTATGAAATATATTAATGGTGATATAAATGAAAAAAATGTTTTATCTTTTAGTTTGGCTATCACCTTGATGTTCTTTGGACGGGTCTAATACTTTAATCTGAATATTCTGTCAAACAGTGGAACAATCTGCCCAGGAAGTGGGCACTATCCCTGGAAGAGTTGAAAAAAATGTGTACATGTGGCACTCAGGAACAAGGTTTATTGGTGGACCTGGCAGGTCTGGGTTAATGGTTGGACTCAATGATCATGAAGGTTTTTTCCATTCTAAATGATTCTGTGAGCTTCATTGAAACTGACAGTGCAACTACAGTAGCAGTTTACAAACAGGAAGACTGACAACTGCTGTGGAATGAAGAAGTCTTCTGTTTTGAGTTTTGAAAGACCTCAGTTAGCTGATCACTGACCACTCCACTGCAGGACAGCCCAAAAATATATTATAAGAATATCTTGGCTGGCACTTACATGCACAAAGCTGCTTGAGTAATGACCTAATTCCCATGTGCAACATACTGCTGTGCACTCAGAAATAGCACTTTGCAGTATATTAAAAATTCTAAATATGTTTAAATGCTCTAAAGGAAGGAGACAATAGTGTTAAAAGAGGCAGATGAGTGAAGTCGTATTTAAAATTTGCACAACATACATAAGAACAACAGTTTCAAAAACTCTCACACTCTTGGAAGGTGCCTTTTCTGCAACTTCCATGGTTAGAGAGGACATATGCACTGTTTTCTGTAGCAACACTGAAAATACTGACACAGCAGAATAGGGAAAATCTGACACACATCAGAAAGAAGTCTCTAGGGAATAAACATTAAAATCTTCCTATTATCATACACCAAAACATATCCATATTTATCTACTAGGCCAATATGGCCAAGGAACCTCTGGTAACATTTACAATTAAAAAAAAAAACATACAGAAGAGACCAATTAATTAAAATAATGCTCATCTAGCTAAGCTGAAACTCTCTCTCTCAAGACCCCTACTGCTTGAGACACACCTCAATGTTACTGTGCTCCTGATGCTTCACCTCAGTCGTCAATGCTTCTCACCAGTGTGGGGGTCACACTGACAGATTTCGTGCTCCATAGGACTGCAATATCAGATGCAGGTAAGACTTTAAAATGTCATGAGCATGTCACGCTCTTGTACACTAGTGTAGAACGGCCTCCCAAAGATAAAGGAGTGTAGACCTGGTTTAATCTTCTCAGCCAAAGCCATTATTATGTTAAGATCGCCCTCTGCTGTCAAGTCAAGATCTATCTTTAAGCTACGAAGAGACTTAAAAGGTTTTTTGCCTTTTTGCCTGCAAGGAAACAAAAACACATGTTTGAAAAATGAACAAAAGAAGTTTCTCTAAATCTGCTTTCCACTGTCTGCTCACTTACGTGTCATCCTCTATGTACTTTATTAAAGTTAAGGCTTTTCTGTGAAGAAGTAGCAGAAACTGTGCAAGGAAAGTACTCCTTAGAGACAAGCCAGGCTTCAGGTGAAAGATCTGTTAAAAATTAAGAATATAAGGCAGACATGGAAATTCAAGAATCATTTCAGGAATCTGGAAAATAAAGAAACATTGCACATACACGTAACATATCCTTAATTTTAGCAAAGCAGGAAAATAACAGCAGATTTGTACATAGTTAGCAGGCTGTGTTTTCTATCTGCTCAGATACAATAAATGAAGCTGTACTATAATTTGGATAATCATCTGAAGTTATTTCCAGTCAGGCAGTTTATTCAATACCGTAATTGTAGACACTGCTGCAGAGAAAATGCACTGTAGCAATTGAAAATGTCCCTTGTTTTTCACACTTAAGCAGGAGTTTCAGTTTTATATCAATATTTTTCTTTCTACTTATGTAGAGAAGAATCACAGCAGTAGTACAAAGAAAAGCTACCAAACCATTAAATGATGTAAATTGATTAAACTGATGTAATTGTGTTAAATTATCTGTTACTAGGGAACTGTGTTTCTTTCTTTTTATTTCTGAAAAAAATAACAATTACCTGATCCAGGAAGGCTTTTACTAATGTATCTCTATGCACTATATCCTGAAAGACGTTTCTATACAAAAGAAAACAAACAAACATGTGAGTTAATGCCAGGAAGGGATATTAACCTTCTAGGAGTCCAGCACAACAGTAGCACTACTGTTGATAGTCTGGTTGAAATTAAAAGTGAATTTAAAATTGTAGTGAATTATAATTCTGGTATTTTTAAAGATAACACAGAATTTTAAAGCACTCAGATGAAATGCATTAAATCCAGGAAAGCCACTGGGCTCTGTCAAATACACTTAGCTCTATTATACCCCTAATTAAATCAAGCAATAAAATTAATGTCAATAATATCTGATGTAACAAAACTACTGAAGGACCTGGTAAATTCTGCCAAAACAAGTGTAACTACCAGAACTGAAGGACTTTTTTTTGCTTTTAAGAAGCTCCATGTACCTTATTAGCAATTAGGCTCTGTACTCTAACTCTTATCCCAAATCAAGTAACTTTGTGAGATGTGAGAAGGATACGTACAAATCAGGAGTGAAACTCTCATCTGTGTGGATAATATGATCTTGAGACATTTCTTCATCTGAATTAGCTCTCCAAAATGCTGTCAGCTCAGATCTCATGTATCGTCGTTGGTTATAGATGTGCTCATGACAAGGGGGCATCTGCTTCACTGTATTGACATCCACATCTATATGTGTAGTAGGGTATGGGGCATACATTACTTGACGGAAGGGCAACACAAAACTTCCTGTTGCATCCTGTTTTAGTGAAAAAAAAACCCTATTTTAGTTAAAAATGCAAAGCTGCACTGGGACAAAACAATATTAAAACATCATGCCTACATTTGATAACCCATCTGTTTATATGTATTTTGTAGTAAGTCTTTAATACTGGATGATTTCCTTAACAAAAAGGTGAAAACAAGTACTGAAGTGACCTCTGTATTACAATATTGCATCACCTGGTTTGTGAGCCCATTAGCATTACAGTATTATAGTTATCTGGTAAGTTCAGACAGCTTACTAGAGCAAGAAGCATTATTTTTCTATTCATCTTCACCCATGTCTACAGACTGTTTAAAATACTTGGGAACACCAGGCCTGATGTGACTGTTCTTCCTTGTTTTTGTTGAAACACAAAAACTTTAATGCCTTTTGGAATTCTAACCCCAAGCATACAAAAGCATATTATTATTATTATACCTCAAAGAACAGGTACAATCCTGAACAATCCTCAAGAAACAGATGTGTCATAGAAATTACTGGCTTGTAATTTTAACATGAAGATAATCACAGGGGAAGTTACAGCACCAGAAAAGATTACATCAAGGGAAGATAACACATTTTTTTGCATGTGAATCTGTGTATATGTTTGCATATCATATGCAAAAACATACACAGAAGAATGTTCTTAAACTGCAAAAGCACAGAACTTTCCTAAGCATACTTACTTTGAGTAAGCCTTGAACAAAAAGTCCTGACTCATATTTGAAAGAGGACTCGCTTCTACAGAGTCTGGAACACTTCCGCTCAGACGGCGTGAGAAACAGGCACAACGTTCTCACAATCTCCATTATAAAGGAAAACATGAAAATGAAAGGAAGTAAGTCCGATTAGACTGTATTGGGCATTTCAAATTATGAACAAAAGAGTTCACCACGCTTATTAAAAAAGCCTAAACTTTATAAAAGGCCACAGAACACTGACATGGTTATTTTTACTTATTTTTTAATTACTAGTGCTATAAGCCATACTACTCCAACTTCTTGTCAAATGATGAAAAGTCAACACATTTTTGCAATCAAGTTTGTTTTTTACCCAGTTAAGTAGAACAAATCACTTTTGCCTTCTACATCTTTCTTTTAATAAATGTGAGTTACTGTGATTACTTTCCTAGCCTTTCAGACCTCTTATTTTATTAATTCCATATTGAAATAGCAGTTCTTGTCAATTTTGTAAATAAGCATCCATGCTTATTTCCTCAGTAATCTCCTTAAACTCTCTACTATAATGAACACAAGTACTTCATCACCCATCTTCAAATGTCTGAGCTGAAAGAGCTACCAGTAATCACTCCAAATACAACATATATTCCATTCTGCTCATCTTTCAGTCTTCACCTGTTGTGTCTGTAAAAAAGGCTCTGTCCCTGCACTATGTATTCCTTCAGCACCTAAAACGATGACAATATAATTTCTGACTGATGCTTTTTGTCACAATATGCCATATAAATGGTTTTTTACGTAGAGGCAAGCTGAAATATGCTATTAAGAAAGCTTCAACCTCAGAAGAGTTGTACTGTGACACAAGGAGCATACTGCTGAGAAGAACATGTGCAGAATTAATCTATGAAATTTACCCTGGATGGAGACACTAATAGTTTAAGAGCATACAGACAATACCCAATGACATGGGTATTGTCTGTATATTCACCACTACCAGTACTCCCCAGAACTCAGTTCTGTGCTTGATCCTGTTCAACCTCTTTACTCATGATCTGGATGTGGGGATTGAGTGCACCCTCAGTCAGTTTGCAGAGGACACCAAGGTGAGCAGGAGTGTTGATCTGCTCAGTGGTAGGAAGGCTCTGCAGAGAGACCTGGACTTGATCAATGGGCCAAGGACAAACTGCATGAGGTGCAAGAAGGCCAAGTGCTGGTTTCTGACCTTGGGTTACAACAACCCCATGCAGCACTACAGGCTGGGGGCAGAGTGGCTCGAGAGCTGTTCAGGAGAAAAGGACTCGAAGTGCTTGTTGACAGCCAGCTTTAAATGAGCCAGCAGTGTGCCCAGGTAGCCACAAAGGCCAATGGCATTCTGGCCTGTATCAGCAATACTGTGGCCAGCAGGACCAGGGCAGTGATTGGTTCTCATGAGGCCACAGCTCAAGTCCTGTCTTTACTTCTGGACCTCTCACTACTAAAAGGACACTGAAGTGCTGGACTGTGTCCAGAGAAGGGTGACAAGGCAAATGAAAGGACCAGAAAACATGTCTTAGGAGGAATGGCTATTTAGTCTTGAGAAGAGGAGGCTCATCACTCTCTACAACTCCCTGAAAGGAGGATGCAGTGAGGGAAGGACTGGTCTCTCCTGCTGTGCCCGCAGTGAGAGGACAAGAGGAAATGGTCTCAAAAAGAGACACAGGAGATTCAGATAAATTATTAAAAAGCAATTTTCATTGTTAGCTGTCAGGCACTGGAATAGGCTGCCCTGGGAGGTGGTGGAGCCCCCGTAGCTGGAGGTGTTCGAGGCATCTGGATCTGGTGCTGGGTAATGTGGTTAAGTGGTTTAGGGGTTACAGTGGAGGTGCCAGGTGGATGGCTGGACTGGATGACCTTAAAGGTCTCTTCCAACTTTGATCATCCTGTGATTCTATGACATAGCTGAAATGGGCAAGCCAGTCAGATCCCTTTATGTATTTTAGCAAAAAAACTTCATTTTAAAACCTCAGACTCATTTATGTACAGTATCACTTAAATACATTGGTTTTCTTATAGTTGTCAGAATACAACTGAAAGGTGATTTTCTGGCAAAATTATCTTCTGCTAGACCAGTCAGCTGAAGACAGCCAGACAACAATACTCCTTTCCTTCTTCAGCCTCAAGTATGTTTATAGATTAACTTTGTTCCAAGTAACACTCCTAACAGTCAGCATTTATGTTCAATTTATTAGAAAGTATGTTACCTTATTAACTTTTTCTGCACTGCTTCCTACGACTACAGAACAACCACAGGTCTGCAGGTGTGAACTAATTGCACTGCAAGTAAAAACAGATGTAAGTTAATACATTTAATCAGATTTTTCAAATGAAACAATTATCACCTTTACAAGAAGAATAAAGTGCTTCAAGTAGAAATATACCCTACACTATAGGACTATAACTATAACCATAACTATAAGACTTTAAACAGAAGTGTAGGTTACTGCTGAAATCCAGAAGTTCAAGAGTTTCTTCAGTATTGGAAGCACATGTGATGGTGTATAAAGAGATGTGACCAAGCACAACATATATAAATACAGTTATGCAGGAGATACAATGAAAGGTAACAGAACTTCAATTAAAACCTATTAAATACACTATCCCACAGGAAGAGAACAAGTTGCTCTCAAGTTCAACTATTTCCACTTAAAAATTAAAAACTGGAAAAAGGAAAATACACAACTCAACAATAAGCCATACCATTAATGACTCTTATTTAGAGTTTATGCACAACCCAGGTATTTTGCCATTTCAAAAAATGTAAGAGTTTGACTTAGAGTCTTATAAAATGAAATGCAGGTATCAAAGAATAACGTGTATTTGATAGGAATTCTATTTTCAAACAAATGATCCTGTGACAAGAGTCTACAGAGATGCAGCTATTAGCCCAGAACCATTCTTCTAAAATGACAGAAACTTTTATAACATTTTATTATTATCATCAAAAAGCCAAATGCATGTCATTGTTCCCCCTCCTATAAAGAAATCTGTTCCAGTCCATGTTCACATGCACATGCAGATAGATACATTTAGATGCACACACAAGTTTAAACCATTTTACTATACAGTATAAATCAAACTGAATTTCATACTTGAGGAGAAAGCCTTCATGGCAACTATCCNGCTGTTCAGGAGAAAAGGACTCGAAGTGCTTGTTGACAGCCAGCTTTAAATGAGCCAGCAGTGTGCCCAGGTAGCCACAAAGGCCAATGGCATTCTGGCCTGTATCAGCAATACTGTGGCCAGCAGGACCAGGGCAGTGATTGGTTCTCATGAGGCCACAGCTCAAGTCCTGTCTTTACTTCTGGACCTCTCACTACTAAAAGGACACTGAAGTGCTGGACTGTGTCCAGAGAAGGGTGACAAGGCAAATGAAAGGACCAGAAAACATGTCTTAGGAGGAATGGCTATTTAGTCTTGAGAAGAGGAGGCTCATCACTCTCTACAACTCCCTGAAAGGAGGATGCAGTGAGGGAAGGACTGGTCTCTCCTGCTGTGCCCGCAGTGAGAGGACAAGAGGAAATGGTCTCAAAAAGAGACACAGGAGATTCAGATAAATTATTAAAAAGCAATTTTCATTGTTAGCTGTCAGGCACTGGAATAGGCTGCCCTGGGAGGTGGTGGAGCCCCCGTAGCTGGAGGTGTTCGAGGCATCTGGATCTGGTGCTGGGTAATGTGGTTAAGTGGTTTAGGGGTTACAGTGGAGGTGCCAGGTGGATGGCTGGACTGGATGACCTTAAAGGTCTCTTCCAACTTTGATCATCCTGTGATTCTATGACATAGCTGAAATGGGCAAGCCAGTCAGATCCCTTTATGTATTTTAGCAAAAAAACTTCATTTTAAAACCTCAGACTCATTTATGTACAGTATCACTTAAATACATTGGTTTTCTTATAGTTGTCAGAATACAACTGAAAGGTGATTTTCTGGCAAAATTATCTTCTGCTAGACCAGTCAGCTGAAGACAGCCAGACAACAATACTCCTTTCCTTCTTCAGCCTCAAGTATGTTTATAGATTAACTTTGTTCCAAGTAACACTCCTAACAGTCAGCATTTATGTTCAATTTATTAGAAAGTATGTTACCTTATTAACTTTTTCTGCACTGCTTCCTACGACTACAGAACAACCACAGGTCTGCAGGTGTGAACTAATTGCACTGCAAGTAAAAACAGATGTAAGTTAATACATTTAATCAGATTTTTCAAATGAAACAATTATCACCTTTACAAGAAGAATAAAGTGCTTCAAGTAGAAATATACCCTACACTATAGGACTATAACTATAACCATAACTATAAGACTTTAAACAGAAGTGTAGGTTACTGCTGAAATCCAGAAGTTCAAGAGTTTCTTCAGTATTGGAAGCACATGTGATGGTGTATAAAGAGATGTGACCAAGCACAACATATATAAATACAGTTATGCAGGAGATACAATGAAAGGTAACAGAACTTCAATTAAAACCTATTAAATACACTATCCCACAGGAAGAGAACAAGTTGCTCTCAAGTTCAACTATTTCCACTTAAAAATTAAAAACTGGAAAAAGGAAAATACACAACTCAACAATAAGCCATACCATTAATGACTCTTATTTAGAGTTTATGCACAACCCAGGTATTTTGCCATTTCAAAAAATGTAAGAGTTTGACTTAGAGTCTTATAAAATGAAATGCAGGTATCAAAGAATAACGTGTATTTGATAGGAATTCTATTTTCAAACAAATGATCCTGTGACAAGAGTCTACAGAGATGCAGCTATTAGCCCAGAACCATTCTTCTAAAATGACAGAAACTTTTATAACATTTTATTATTATCATCAAAAAGCCAAATGCATGTCATTGTTCCCCCTCCTATAAAGAAATCTGTTCCAGTCCATGTTCACATGCACATGCAGATAGATACATTTAGATGCACACACAAGTTTAAACCATTTTACTATACAGTATAAATCAAACTGAATTTCATACTTGAGGAGAAAGCCTTCATGGCAACTATCCCCAATGTCATCATCATTTAGCACTGTGTCACTTATCTGAAATGCAAGTAAATATAAACAAAAGTTAGACAAAAATCTGATCACGGTCCAATTAATTGATTTTTTGCTTTGATAGCAAAAACTAGGAACTTTTTGGAAACTATTTATGTTAAGTTGTAAGCCTTCCCCAAAAAGCATAGTCTTAAAAAGAACTGACTTCAGACAACACATTTTGAAAATGAGAAAGTCACTTGATTTTAAGTCTTTGCCAGTCACAAGTCAGGCTCCTCCTAGTGTTTTTTTTTTCTGTAAAAAATGTCCAGAATACTTAAAATTAGTGCATGTCATATCATTTCTACTTCTTCCATGAGAACACCATAATGTGCTGAAAGAGGTATCAACATCAAGTCCATCAACCTGCCCATTGATTTTGGTTTGCATCAAACTGCCTTTCCACTCTTACAATGACATCATCCTATGTATTCAATTTTGCTAAGTGATGATCATAAAAAATACTGCCATTCCTTACACCATTTAGGAGAACTTGATGTGAAGCAACAGAAGTATACAAGAATTTAGTAAAATTGGCATTTTTCTCTGGCAAAGTGAGTACCAAAGTAAAGACCCAAAGATATGTTTTATCAAGAGGGAGAAAGTAACTTTTTAAAAATTCAGAATACAAAAAAAGCAAGAACTTACATCTATTTCTTCTGGAACACTGTGTGATTTCATAGATGAAAGAAGTTCCATTACAGGAATGACTTCTCCTGTCAGCATTGGAATGATGCTCTGACCCTGCACAATAAATAAGATGCTTGAAGTAAAAGCACATTGGGTAGTATTGGAAGTTACTACTAACATGAACTTGCGGTATTACATGCAAAACATCCTAACTTCCTATTGCTTGGAAGGGTATGAGGAGAAATTGATGCATAGACTTCTTGGGCTTTGCTCATCAATACTTATGAACTGGAAACATATATTTGGCTTCTCAACATCAACATCATGCCTAAAATGTATTTCTGGATCTTATGCTAATCTTCAGCATCAGTTCTGATTGGCCTAGACGAGTATTTGATGTGAGATAATCTGATTGTACTAAGTTATGTGCAATCACCGTTAAGCATCTTACGTTCAAGTCTGATGTTTTAACAATGACTGGAAACAAAAACAAGGCATATTACTTATTAACACACAAAATACTTTCCTGACTTATCTACCACAAGAAAATGAAGTCACAACCTCACATTTAGAGTTTCAGAAATCAAATTCTTTTTGCAGTCTCATCTACTAAGTCTCCAAGCACATTTCAACACAACAGACTCTGTATGTCTCTGTCGTTCTAAAAGGTGACCTAACCTAATGGAAAAACAACCTTGACAGGAGTCTGGCATGACTCTATGGAAGCTGCTGCCTTTACAGAGCTTAAAGTCTAAGCTAATGTCTTTACTTTTCTGGAAGGTAATATTCTTCACAGATTTCTACTTTATCCCTAAAGTGACAAAATATATTTTCCTTTAGTTTGATCACAGCTTCCATCATTCTATCTCCAGAAACTTGCCTACTGTGCATGTCACATTATTAGCCAGTCCAATGCATCCTTCTGGATCCTAAAAATTAGAAGCAACACAGCTTCTAAAGTCACCAGACGCAGCCACATGGTTTTGCAATGGTGTGCCATGTGCATCCAACAGATGCCCCTTACCTGATCCTCCATTCTTTCTGTGCCTTCCAAGACAATCTTCTGGAAATGTTCCTGCCTCTCCTGAGCAAGAGAAGCAGTTAAATATAAACTCTCTGGTATTTGTTCATGTATGTATGTACACAACAGTCACTCAGTACAGGTTCTTCCCTGTGGAGTTGCGCTTCTTAGATTCAAATTTTGACGTTCAAGTTTCTTTTCTTTTACAGAGTTGACTTTAAAAGGAAATGATGTCATGCAACACAGATCAATGCTCCCTGCACATTTCCTGTGTTTGGGCAGGAAAGGAACGGTTTGCTGACAATGTCAAAACATTTTCTTCATTACAGATCAAGAAAATGCCACATGATCAATTATAGTGAAGAATTCCACTTCCTGTATGGATTTTTATTTTCAAACGATATAGTACAGACTGAAGATTCCTGACGTAATAAGAGAAAAATAAGATCTTCACAACAAGAAAAATTATTTGACTGGGGAGGGTGGGAAACAAAAGACTTTTTTTCCCCCATCTCTTGAGGCACAAGTCTTCAAAACATTTTTTATAACCAAGTACAGGAAACATGAAACCTTACAGTACACAAAACACAATGTACAAGAAGCTGAACAAAGCTCTGGAAACAGACTAATCAGCAGCTGAATAGCAAACTGCATTTTAAATGAACTCATAATGGAATAAAGTTATTATTCACAAAGAGAATTTGGCATTCATCACTGGAGCATCAATAGAAGTCTCAAAAAGTAGCAGATGCTGGAAGAACTAATGATAACTTGCTAAATGCTGACAGGTTATTGCATTTTTATTGGTTACTCATTAGTTTCCTGTGACTGACCTACTCAGAGATAATCAACTTCAAGTGTGAAAAAGAGTGTGCAAGAGGTTTTTATAGCACTTGAATAGGGAATAAGATAGAGTAGTCTGCCCTTAAACAGCAATAAAACTTTTCTAATTATCTAAAAGAAGCATCAGTGAAAGACAATACTGGAACAAGGCAAATTCCTACAAGGCACCTCCACCCTTCAGTCAGAGAAGAAAGACATCCTTGATAATTTAAAAAAAATTCAGTGTTCTTGAAGATAAGGCTGAACAAATGGTGTAAGCCATTTCTTTTTGGAAATATAACTGTTCAAAATTATTAGACAAACATAAAGAGCATAAACTGGAGTAGTGAAAGGGGTGTCTAATCCCATACTGACGACTTGCTCAGAGTTGCTTTTCTTTCTTTGCCAGTCTGAACACTGCTCCATGTTTCTCCTAATTCTCAAGTTCAGAAGGATTCTTCTCGTCTGAAGTGTAGCCGGAAATGTTGTCTGGCTCTACACAGAACTAACGACAGCTAATATTCACAACTATTAGAAGGTCCAGAACAGATACACTCCACCTTTCAGATTGGACTTGATAATTTTTTTGATTTGCTGTATGTAACTACAGGTGCTAAACTGCCTCCAAATACAAACTACCAAATGAAGAAGTTTGAATTCATTATCATAATTATTCTACAACTCATGCCTAAATTTTAATTTACATTTTCCAAGCAGTTTTCTCTTTTCTAAATANAAAAACCCCAAAAGCCTATCTCAGAATTCAACTGACATACTTGCTTAAAGAAAAAAGTTTTTTGTCATTCTCAATGCTGCTTTAAGGTTATTTCTACTGAGAAAACATACTAGTATGGAGCAATATCTAAAAACCGAGAAATGTGTTATAGCTAAAAATGATGAATAATTCTTATTTGACCACTCACATTAGAAGTCAGTACAGAGGACACTAAATGAAAGAAGCAATGTAATCAGGAACATGAGACAGCACTCACATCAAAACTACTAACATCTAGCAAGGTTTTAAAAGGCTAGATAAGGAATTAAATATTTGTATTTCTACTATACTGAGAAGGAACTTTACGTACGATCCTTCCTCTGAAAAGTAAAAGAAAGTACGAAAAGCCAGTGTTTCAGAAAGCACTACCAGCCACCATCAGGCAAAGCAGCAAAAAGGAAACACCACAAGAATAATATCAGCTTGTTATTTTGGTAATTAGTTCAGATAAGAGCAGTGAAAGAATAAGTTTAAATTATGTTGACTACAGGCCTCATAACAAAAGATACCATACAAATGTGCATCACCATATACATTACAGCTGATGTGCACTCTACTGCTTTAAGACAGCCTGGACTCCATGAGGACAACAAAAAATTTAATTTTTTACCATTAGACTGTTACTTAGTCTCAAGAAAAATACATGAACGATTTCACTTAATAAGGAAATATCCATGATTTACCCAAAGGTCAGAGTTCCAAGAAAAATTTAGCATGTTTTCCTTTTTGAGTTTCAGGAGTAGAAATATTTGGGCTAAAGCAGATGTATTTTTGTAGCTCTCCCTTTAGATCTACAGTTTAAGTCCTGACAAACTGTTTAATGCCCTCTTTAAAAAAAAAATAAACCTATAACAAGAATGAGAAGATTAATTACACCAGTTCCCTTTTCTGGACCTTAACAAGGAAAACAATGTTTTGATACACAGTAAATTCACAATTATACCTAGCTCAAATAGACAAATGAACACAAAGGCAACAATTTATATGAAATTCAGAGAGATGAAAAACACCAGAAACCACTTTCTACTACACAGTCCTGTAGAGGCTACATAATATCACCAGGATAATCCCGTGGCTAAAAATCTTAGCCTTGAATTTCCTGACATGATAATTTACTAACCTTTAACCTTCAAAACTGTACAGAGACTGGCCTTTTCTGAGTGTCTCTAAACTCCACATAACAGATATCACAGCATCTCAACTTTTGCTTCTACACAAGACAATGTAACAAATTATTTTAAGTATTGAAAAATAAACTTACCTTATGCATCCATATCCTTCCTTTCCTTATAATATGTGTTAACCTGTCCACGCACACTCTGTGAAGTGGCAGGTAGAAACCAAGTTCACTTTGTGGAAGTATAATTGATAGTCCATACGTGCTTCTGTCCCCGTTCCAGTTTCCATCGAAGATCAATGACACAATGATTACTCTTTTTTCGGCCAAAACAAAGAACTTCACATCTATTGCACCACTTTCTGCATTCCGGAGTATTTCTCCATTCAGGGTGTGGTTAGCAAGAAAAGTTATTTCACCGTCACTGAGAAGCACCTGTTCTGTCTTTGGAGCCCAGATATGCCGCACCCGGGGGCCAAGAATATTGTCCCAGTAAGCAAAAGTGGCAGCTAATAATGGTGACTCGCCATTCAAAGAGATCTCTGTCTTAGCAACTGCAGGAGATGGTGGTGGACAAAGAGCTGACATGCCTGTTTCCTCTCTCTTGTCTAACTGAATTGCTTACATTACCTAAAAAGAAAAAAAAAGATTTTGTAGGAAAAAAAGAGCAGCCCTCATAATTATCTCATCTTTTTTTTTTTTACATGGACAGTAATAAGGTTGTGATAGGACTTGTTTTAAACCAGGACAGGAAATATTTAGATTAAATGTTAGGAAGAAACGCCTTACTGTGATGTTGGTGATGCACTGGAACAAGCTGCCCAGAGAAGTGGATGCCCAATCCATGGAAATACTCAAGGCTGGATGGAGCACTGAGCAACTTGATTTAGTGGGATGGCATGCCTGCCCAGAGCAGGGAGCATTGGAACAACATCATCTTTAAGGTCCCTTCCAACCAAAGCCTTTCCACAATTCTTTTCTTCCCAAATCACAATTTCATGAGGCAATCTGACTTCCTCACCTGAGATTTCATCATAGACTTCATTCAGGAAGATTGCATATATACATACATATGTATGTTTCACATAACAAAGTGACATGCTTTACAATCATTAGTCAGACCTTAAATGCCCTTTACTCACTAGAGAAGTATGATGAACCTGCACAACATACAGCTTGTGTACAAAACCTGATGCAATAAATATATCCTTTACATCATACGCAGGGTGTTATGATACAAGACAAGTGTTCAGGATTTTATAGACTGTATCGATGGATAAGTTCTTATGTCGTGTTGACACAATGCCTGAACATTCTCCCTAGAAGTTTCCACTAACTCCACAGCTCC
>VXBU01006361.1:123190-156309 GCA_013400315.1 Bombycilla garrulus
ACAGAACATTCTGTATTAAACTCCTCAAAACTGATTGAAGATGGCCTTGCTGCTACTCATGCTGTTTGGCTAAGTCAGGTTGTCTGTCTCTGCTACACTCTGTAAAAGTGTTCCTACTTCTACAACAAAATAAACTGTAACCAGGACTTCCTGTTCAGAAGGTTCCACAAGCTATATAACGTATTTTTGTTGCTCTGATGGTGTTTCAAACATGTCATTCTTTGGTTGAAATACTTTTAAAGAGTCTCAGTGATAATGGTGCATTCTGCACCTGAAATGGCAGCAGCTGAAGGGTGATCACAAGTTCATGAAGCTGAAAATGTTAAGCTAGTCTATCAAGCTGTTTATTTGGCTTTATTTTCTTACTGCTAGCTCATTTTAATCTCCACAATTCTTTTATCATTATTGACACATGTACAGGTGTCAAGAAATCTGATTTTTAATTCTGGCAAAAATTAGGTACCCAAAATTTCTGTGTTGTTAGAGCAGCATGCTTATCTCTGCTGATTTTCCATCTGTGCGTCAGAAGTCTCTTCAGCTGGATTTCATGCAGAGCATTTATATGGATTCTTACGACGTAAACTTCTCTGTTCCTCCTCTTGCCTCTTGAGCAAAACAAAATCACTACAGCTGTTTTCCTACAGCTCCAAGGCCAATGAAATATATTCCATTACACTTGGCCAGACTCAAAGTATGTATCCAAGTCTTTCTAGATCCACAAGATACATAGCACCTACTCCTTAAGCAGAGGCCTGGCAGTTATTTGTAAGCAGAAAATGGCAGCAGTTCTTCACTGAGGGATAGTTGTATATTCAGCTAGACAGCAAGGCAGTGAAGAACAGCCACCTTTGGCATTCCCTGGTGGTTCACTGGCTTCTATACTTGATCATCCAGCAACCCTGTCCTATCACCTTGCTGCCGTCGCTGTATGCACATTCAGGACAAATACTACATTTGAATTTCCCAGAGCTGCATATGACTGAGGAGCCAGTCCTACACACACTTGCACTGAGCAGTGAAGAGACGTGATGGTTTCTTAGGATCATGGTAGTTGCCAAGTGACATAGCCTTTCGATATGGGAAAGTAGTAAAAATCCAAATACAGATCAGCACTGTATTATAGTCAGCTGGAAGGTGAGTCTCTCTTTCTGGATGGTAAGTGTGAGCCAAGTTTGTAACCATACATGATGAAGTGTCTGCAGGCTGCATAGATTCTAAGACAATAGAAAGTGACTAAGTTTCTTCAAGCACCCAGAGAACTGGCTAGTAGTCACATAAAATACATTTAGCAAGCCCTCTGAGCTACGTGTAAAGACTTCTGAGTAGCGTGTGGTATCAGTCTAGAAATGCAAATAGGATTTCATGATACTTAAATGATTCCAGATACTCATTTATCTTGTACAGTTAAATCTAATGGTGGCACAATATGCAAGGGAAACCTTGAGTATCAGTGTGGGCTGCAGAAATATATCAATGTTGGAGATGTATCTTTTTTCATTCTCTGCATTTGCTTTTATTTCCACTGGGATCAGTGGCAAAATTTCCTTTAGATTTGCAGGAGAGGACAACCTTGCCTTGAGGCTGTGCAGGATGTTGACTGCAACTGTCAATGACAACTTATCTTAGAACAGCAATGTGGGTACAATTCAACACTGTCTCACTATGTACAATTATTTTCACTGGAGAAAAGATTTGGAATCTTTCTGTACCTCGTTTTATTGATCGTGAAGTGTTGCAAGCAAAGCTTGGTAAGAGACACTTCAGTGGCATTCAATCTTGACTTTAATATTTATTTTCTCTGTCCATATATTTCAGGCTTGATTATCTTGTTTGGTATGTTCAAATATTAGAGAGTCTTTCTAAATGATTCTGAAAAAATGTGATTCATCAAATGTTTGTTTTAATTGTTGGTTAACTGGTTAAACTTTGAGTGGGGTATGGTGGATTTGTGTCTTACACAAGCTTCTGTCTTCATAACATAGAAAGGCATTTTTATTAGATGTTTTATTTCTGCTTTACTTTCATGTATTACTGTCATGAGTATGATGAAAAAAGCTGTGTGTTGGGATACTGAGGTTTTAAAAACTGGTGGTGGTGGCGGCACCATTATCATCTGTAATAACTTCATGTACACACTTATTCCCAATGTAACATTCACCCAGTCTTGACTTTCTTCTCTCTATTCTTTTGAGAAGATTGCTGTTGATCCTGGAGAGCTGGGGGAAAAGTGTTGATTCTGTGCTATTCTGCCACTTACTGACCTTGAGTGTCAGTGGCCAAATCCCCAAGCACCTCTAGATGCTTTTTTTTTTGGGTGAATTTTCAAGGAATTTTCTATTTTTCCTATTTTATAAACCTGCTTTTCTTCATCTAAATATGTGTAGAAACACATGTGATCTATCACTAAATTGAGGGGCTTGCCTTATGATATGGCACATACCTTTCTTTATTATGGGATTCTGTCACACCACTTCTGTCGAATCCAGAGTATTTCTATGTTTTACATCAAATCTATACAGGTTGTAGCTAGCAAATAGCAGATCTGTGCTTGAGAATTCAGAAGTTTTGGACATTCACCCCTCATGTCTATGGTTATCTCCTGCATGTTGATGTCAGCAATGTAAGATATTGTCCAAGGCAGTTAAAATTACCAACATTTAAAAGGTGTAAAACCACAAATTATTCTATTATCTGCTTTCAGTTTTTCTGGTCTTGAACTGAAGAATCTTATGCTTACTTTCTAGTCCATTTTTCTGGTAATGTGCCATTATTTTTCTGCGTGGATTATTAAATTCTATCAGGCATTTTAAAGCTACTCTGCTATGCACCTTGTTGAAAGGAGACTGGTGTTGCTTTTTGTTGCAAAAAGCAACTCTTAGATGATGCTGCAAAACAATAAACAGTTTCAGACTAAGCTCTGATCTTTTTTTAAAGGCTGGTTATAGCAGTGAGGTACCAGATCAAGTATAATAAGTGTTTATGTTTAGGAAATATAAGAAAATACTCAGATAGAAACACCAAAGAACACATAGTATTGATTCCTCTTCAAAAATGGGGAAATATACCTCAAAACCAGGGTCTCTTCTCTCAGTTTGGCAGAATTATAAAACTTACAGATGGAGTTTTGCCTCAGAGAGCAGCTTGGATTAATAGCTAAAAATAGTAATGCATCAAGGGAGGAATAAAATTGGTGAGCTAGAAATATGGCACTAATAGCACTTAGTGACATGAATTTGTCATTTCTGCAACACTTAATTCCACAGGAATTTGTCCCATACATGTCTTAAATCTTCAAGTAAAGTGTAAGATCTGCATACCTTCACTGATGAGGTTAGGAATTGCTTTCTTTCCAAAATGCAGGACAAAGTAGCTGGCTTCCAGGGCAGAAATGCATAAGAGAAATATGAGGTATTAGAACTACATCTCAAGTGCTGAAGAATAAGCTCTTTCCAGAGAAGTAATGAAGGAAAATGGAGTAATTTTAATTTTCATAATATTTGAACCTAAAAATATTAAAAGAAGCATTGAATTTGATGAAAGTAAAAGGCAACACGTTTTCCCCACTACTGGTTCTTTTTTTTCCCCCAGGATTTATTAATGGCAGAGGAAGTAAACTCAAGTATTGGAAGCAAGGAATAAATTTTCTATTTTTTTATTCAAAATCAGCATGCAAGATTACAAATTTAGTTTAATAAAATTTAAGAATCTTGAAAGTTGTTTCCTTGTTCACAGACAGTTATAAGGAATCTATCAGTCATCATGGCTCCCATGCAGTTGCTAGCTGACTTTCAAGATTCCATTTCAAATTTTTTTTATTTTTATAAGATTTTCAATTTGATTGCACTCTTTTGTGCTGCAACACAGTTAAAGAAACAGGGAACAGTATGTTGTGACCTGTTGGTTGCAGTGTGCTTTTCACCTATGGAAGGAAAAACACCATCCTTTTGGATTTTTTTTTTTAATTTGCTAGCAACCTAGAGCACTTCTGTCTTTCCTTGCTGATCCAATTCCCTTACAATTAAGAGACAATTTTAATTTTAGAGCCTTTTCTGAATTCATGGAAATGAAGATACTCATTGGTCAAAGATATATTCAGTAATATTGCCACAGTCAGTTGTTTAAATCTGTCCTTGTAATTACTGTTCAGATGCCATGGGAGTTTGTATACAGCAGAAGAAATTACTTCAGAGAGCTAGCCCCTCTGCCACAGATGTTCATATATGAGCCAAAGACTTGGCACACACTGATGTCATTATATGAAGGGAACTTGCATTTTAGCAGCTCTCATGTGCTTGAAATGTCTATGACAAGAAGATAATTTAGAAAAAACACAGTGGTTTCATTTGATATCCCTTTTATGTAGTTTGATGAGCAGAAATTTCCAATCTGTGGTGGAGTAGGTGGAGAACTGCTGACCTTCAGGGCTGTCAGCAAAAAGGCTGTGAGTGTTCCATTTGCCCTCATCTACTCCTTTGGTAGTGTCTGGGGACAGGTTTTCATGGCCTAGCATGTGACAAAGCACAATTTTCCAATGTCTGGATGTCAAAGACCAGCAGCCAGGACCCCTAGAGAGAACCTGCTGACAACCTAAAAATGTGACTAAGTTGCATGCTTTCACCCTGAGATGATATTTCAAAGAATGTTTAGATATGCTTATTGCTAAACCTTTTCTGAAAATAAAATTTCAGTTTCCAGAGCATCCTCTGGAATGTATATCCAAAATAAAGACCAAGAAATCCCCACTATATTACCTAGCTTCCACTTACCTGAGAGGGAATACAAAATCCAGTTATTTTAATGTGTTCAAAAGATCCAAGAATTTCTGTGATACAATACCATTTAGAATATTGTTGAATAAAGTGAAGTAGATCCTTCTTGGCCTGTTTTCCATTGTGTTACACCTAAAGTCTGCCAAGATGATGTTGGGTATGATATGAACACACTAGCTCATTGATTGCCACTTGCAACTTTAAACATAAATTATTGTCCTGAATGTGGGTTCATTAACCAGTGCCAGTTCTCACACTGATTTGAGCCATCAGTATTTTCTTATCCTAGAGTGCACAAAGGAGGCAGCTGGATGGTAGCACATGAAAGCCTGACTCCCGAATCATCTAAACTCTACACTATTTATACATTTTAAGAGAGGCATCAGCATTCACTGGTCACAGTTTCCACTGTTTTTTCATCAGTTAATATTCAACCCCCTATTTGCTTGTTATAGCTCTCACTTCTCATGTTCAGGTCTAGTTCTTCCCTCCATTTGAGTCTGTGGTCCATTTTGAGTAGGTGGCCAATGAGTTGGTGGTCAGGATCTGCCACTGCTGGAGTTATGTTTCCCTTATTGCTGCTCAGTCCTTATTTCACATCTGGTGACTCTCATTCACCTTGGAATTGTTTTCACTTTTTCTTGAAACAAAATATTAGCCAAGAATACAATTCACAGTGCAATTGCTTAATTGTAACTGTCCAGCTATGCTACTCATAAATAATTAAAAAAAAAAAAATTCCAAAATTTGATTCAAATGTTGAGGGTCTCAGATCTTGAGAGGCTTGATATCAAATCAGTTTTGTGTGCTATAGTTCTAAAGATTGCTCTGACAACTCTTGCTTCAGAACTTTTAACTAATGAGCAGTTCTCCAGGTATTTTCATGTAAAGCATGAATCAAATCTTGATAAGAATGTCTGAGAAAACGAATATGTAAAAAGAGGACACATGTAAAAGCCAGTTAAGTTTTTCTGCTGATAGAATGAATGGTATAAAATTGTACACAACGCTAAAGGTGCAGAGCACAAATGAGGAAGCCACACCATGCTGTTATCTACATTTGGTAGTTGTTAAGCTTTTTCAGTGACTGTGGAAGAGGTCAGCCGCATGAAGCGTAATGTCACCCTGCAGTGATTTAATTACAGTCATGTCTGCTTTGAGTGAAGAGCTGGTAATGAGCCACTTTCATTTTCCCATTCAAATTTTTCTGTTGAGCATTTTGTCAGCATGCAAACTATTTTAAATATTTTGCTTAACAGGTAAAGACACTTTGGTCTGTAAAAGCATTACCCTTGGTCATCCAGGTGGCAGGAAGAAATTTCATGTGACATAAGTTGCATAGGCAGATGGAGTGGAGGTCATGTGGTCCAATCACAGAACATTTTCACACCCAAAGAAACTAATAAGGATGCTTATGAGCAGAAAGCTTATCCATCAGGAGATTGTTTGTAATGCCTGTAGTCTGAAACATAAGGAATGTAAGGATGATTATGATGCAAGTGTGCTCAGTACCTGCTCTAACAACCTCCAGCCCCAACTCCACTTGCTAACTTTACTAAGAACATCTGTAATAATGCTATTAGAAGTTATGATGTCACTTTGCTTTTCAATGAAAGCTTGTTTGAAGGATGTTTTTAAATGAGCTATATACGAAGTGAAGTGTTTCTTTTATGGGGGAGTGATATGGTTAATCTGCAAACTGAAAAAATGAGCCATCTTAGTAATGTGTATAAGCCCCAGAAAATGTAGTAACAGGGCAGGCATGGTATCCGAAACCTGATATCCCTGGGATCAGGAAAAGAAGTACCTATCAGGGTCTCAGTTGCTTACCCTGGCATGCAATGAGATGTGAAGAATGCATGTGAATCCTCTGGGATTTAAATGATGTAGTGTTATTGCCTAGACTTTCTCTTGTATTACAATACACAGGATTGTCCAAAAATCAGAGGAGGCTTTAACAAGACAGTAGTCAGGAATCCTAGTTAGTCCCTGACTCCCACTGGGCCCAAGGGCCAGACAAAATGTCTAGTGTCTCTCAAAGTCTTAAGTTCTAGATCCACAAACACCTATCAAGTCTCACAGAAATTAACATCAATGCATGATCAAATATGCTAAATGTATTGCTGATGGAACATATACTAATATGTTACTCTCAGGAATTGAAAATTTACTGCACTGTCAGTGGAGTTTGAAATGGGACAACCACAGCCCTTTAGTCTAAGCAAGGAAGCAGTTATAAATTCAAACAATCTCTCTTTTGCCTACTATTGCATAACTGACTCTTGTCTTCACAGAAACTTTATTTTGGGATCTTCTGTATCATCATTCTATTTCAGCCTACCAAGTCACAGGTGTACTTTTAATTGGATCTTGAGTGCATATTAAGTATTGTAAGATATTGTCAAATTGCTAATACCTAGTGGAGTATAATTTTAATTTTTAGATTTTTAAAAAATGAAAATTACAAAAGCCATTAATTGTATGCAGTGTTAGAGACATGCTTGAGCAATTTTTCAAGGAAGCACACAAAAGTGATTAGCCCAGCATTTAGTCAGAGAAGGTTTTCAGTTACAGCATCAGCCCACAAGTGTAATAACAAAGGCATCTGATGCAGAGTAGCAGGATTATGTCCTTCTGGTGTCATTCTGAGGAAGGTGTGGCGTCCGACTAAAGAATATGCAAGTCATATGCTGGGGGCTAATGGGCATAACTGTCACTATTAGCGGTCACTATAATTTCTGTTTGAAGCTTATGAAGAGAAGATAAAGGAAAAATGTCTTCAGACAAATCACAGTGGAATGCAAAGAGGAGGTGAAATTCTAGTTATTGAAGGATAGTGAGATGCGTACTTTTCCTAATATGCCAAAGAGTGTGCTTTTGCAAAATGAGGGCTGATTAAAACTAGAGCATATGTTGACAGCAGCAAAATATTCCATACTGGATATGTAAGCAGTGACACCTTAAAAATGGCAGACAGAAAATTAGTTGCTGGAGTTTTCAGTGAGTACATTTTGCTAGCAAGTATTTGAGAGGTGACCAAATTGCAAAACATTAACTTTCACACGTGGGATCAATACCTCTTCTGGGTCTGACGGACTGCTACGGAGCTTGTCCACTTAAACTGGAGATGGACATGTCCCGCAAATAACATGTCAGCCATCAGATTACACTGAAAATTTATACATTTGGTTACTGCAGTGGTAATATCATAAGCCTTGGCCAGCTTTCCACTTTCTGGTCATTGAAATGCTTATGCTGTTATATGAATTACCTTTACTTAACAATTTTCACTGAGTAAGAGGCAAATCCTGATAGGATTCAGGTACACTACCCTCACAGCAATGAGTTAAATTTAATTGGAGTACCCTAGCACGCAGAAAAAAAAATAGTTCATATTCTTACTCTGTGATTATTAAAGCTAAAAAGAGCATAATCTTGCAACTAAATATGTGTTTACATGTAGGGAATTAGAGATCATTATGATTGGAGTTTTTAGCAGACTGATAAAGCAGGCTAATTTTAAACTCAAAAGCTTTTATTAAATACATTCATTAACAACTCATTTTGTGCTAATCGTTAATGTTTAAACAATATTAGTCATCTTCAGTATGTGTGCAAAATTATTTGTCCTTAGCACAGATATCTCAAATCACTGCTGTGTATATGGTGCCATGGCACTGATGCCATGAAGTCTGATGGCTGTTTCCTTGATTGTGGAGGTGGAGGCAGTAAGGCTAAATAGGTCTGCCGTAGGGGAAGTCTGGTCATATGTGGGCCTGTCCTCTTCCTTTGCTGTCCTTCCTCTTGCTGCCTGATGTTAATATGCTCTTTGCCTGCCTCCTGAAAGACAGATATCATCTGCTTCTCTTGCTGCTTACCTTGGTTCTGGGCAGTCATTCTTCATTTGTATGCATCAAGATTTACTGCCCCCTGCAAGCTTATTGTATCTATCTCTTTTGCATATACCTTTTTATTTATCAATTTTTTCTTGAATGGATGCTTCCTGTGTGTTGCTGTATGCATATTTGTTTCCCCTACTGGTGGTCACATTACTCAGATACATACATAAAATGTATATCAGAAGCTTATAAGCTTTTATTGGTTACACTTTTAATTACATTTATATTGAATTTTGGATTCAAGGCACTTTGATGTTAGTTATACCCTAAATAGTGCATGCTCAGTTTCTAGGTTTCACAAACCTCGGCTTTGGCTACAGTGAGCTTAATCTTTCTCTGCAATAGGAGTAGTACAACATGTCTGTCTATTTTGGCATAAGAAAAGCTGCTTTGACTTCATGCTTGTCAGTCCCTGCAGGAGAAAACAGGCTTTAAAAGCCACCCTCTTGAAAAGGTACTCTGCAGTCTAGGGGTGGTCCTTGCCTGCTTTGATACTAGATCCTTGTTTTGTTTGTACTGAGACTTGTTGAAGCAAAGTAGGGAGGGCAGCTAAAAATACTGCATAGTTCTCATATGTTCAACCTTTGGTGTGCCTAAAATATTTAAGGAAGACAGACATTTGAAAGGATGCAAAAGCTACACAGACATGCCAGATATGTCTAATCCAAGATCAGATCAATAATTCCCCAAACAGTTAAGNAAAAAAAAAAAAAACCCAAAAAAACCCAAAAAAACCCAAAAGAAAAAAACCCCACCCCAGAATGTGCATGAAATTTTATATTTTTCAAAAGGATTTAATGCAATTCAATCACCCTTAAATATTGTTTTGAAATACAGTTTTATGTGCACAAAATGCCATCTGAGGTCACACTGTCATTTTGTAGTTGCATCAGTTGTGTGCCTAATTCAGGATTCGACACATGGCTTATTAATTTCTACATATTTATACCAAAGGCATGACACTGAATGCCAGTGCTATTCAGTACCATTCCTATACTGCACTCTCTTTTTAATGCAGGCCCCTATACAGCTAGAAAATGCACATCCTTTCCCTTCAGAAGGCTCAGAAGGAGAGCTCGGCACCTGTACATGTGGAAACTTCCAGTCATGGAGATTGTGATTCACTGTTCATATGATTTGCAATGACTTAGGTTTTAATTTTACCTAGTGCTAAGGAATAAATATTACTCTTCTGAAGCTAGTTGAAAGAACTTTAAGTGATAAGACCTCCTGAGTATCTAATTGGGCATAAACACTCTGGATGAGCAACATGTGAAAGTAAACATCACCTTAAATGAAATACATAAGGCTAATCTTCTTGTACCATAATATAATAGAGGAAAAACACATGAATTCTTTCCACAGTGATGTGACTGAAGGCAGTAGCACAGTATGGCGCAGAGGAATAACCGGTTTCTCAGGATGGCAGTAAAAAAAATAATTGTTTTTTCAAAGACTAAACAAAAGTCTTCCTTATAGACCTGACTAGAGGTATAGAAGGAATGCAGGAGCTGCTAGTGTTATCCATCTCACAGGTGTTGTAAGAGAAGATTATGAGTGTTATATATATTCTATGGAAACTCCCTAGAGGAAACAAAAATGAAGGGAAACAAAATCCTCTCTGCTATGTCAGCACAACTAAAATTAAAACAGATGCCAAAGCATGTCGTTAGGGGACACATTTTCCAAGATAGTAGTAGTTCAGTGCCCAAGTTACACCAAAAGTCTTCCTTTTAGAGGCTTTTGCAGCTGTTGCAGTAACTCGTCTCCTCACTCAAAGGGGGACAAAAGGTCTTTCGGACAAGTACCCTAGCAATTGCAGAGCAAAATAGGTGGAAATAAAAGAGTGATTCTAGGACATAACTTTTAAAAAGCTGAGTTTTTGTGTCACAAACAAATACCTGATTTACTTAAGGGAAAAAAGATAATTTTACCCTTTAAGGAAGGGCTGCAGAGACACTGCAATCAAAAAATCATGAAATTGTCTGATCTATAAAATAGGCTCCATTAGTAGCGCAATGTTGTCATGATACAGTCAGCTGGATGTTTCAGGATGAAGGAGGCAGTAGTATCCTATGTGGAAAGCAGAGGATTTTGAGGAGTGAGGGCGCTGTCTGGAGTGTTGCATGTCACTGCCCACAGGATTACCTCACTCTGTCTATAGACACCCACGCGAGCCAGTCTGCCTGTCTATAAGTGAGTAGCATTGGGGTGCTTCCTTGATCCCTACTGAGCAGCAGTTCTAGTGGAATCACAGCTTCCTTATTTACAGTCCTTGCTCCTTACCTGCTTGCACATACAGGCTATGAGTTAGTAGCTCCCTCAGTTATTTGCTTGCTGACCCAGCTGACCTTTTTGTTTGATTTGGTGAGTATGTGCCTAGGCATAAATAAGAGCAACCATTTAAGAATGAAGCTGGTGGCCTTTCTTTTGAAATCAAAGAGATCAGAGAATGGTGAAAAAATTACTGCAGCAAGAAGTGGTTATTTCTACAGTGAAGGTTTCCCTTATTGCTCTCACAATGGATCCATGGTGAATGGCATTAAAAATTATATCATGTGTGTGTATGAAATTGAACAGAATAAAGAAAGGGTAGCAGTGAAGGAGTTACATCTATTTTTTAAAAGATATTTGGTGGAAAGATTTTAATGAAACCAGTAATTTTTAAGAAACTAGAACCAGACACATCTTTTTGATACAACTGGAGGATTCAACACTGTATTGAAGAGTCAAGGTACATTTTTTTTATTATACCTTCCATTTAACAGTGAAGAAAAAAAGATGTGGTATAGCCAACTGTGCTCTTTTGTGCACCCTCTCTCCTGCATAAGATACTTGTCATTTTTCCAGCAATGTTTGTGTACCTTAACAAAAAATAACAGCTTTTTTTTNTCTTTAATATCCTTCCTGCCTAATCTGCTGTGATGCCTCCTGTTTTGTGGCAGCAAGCATAGAAGCATCATTCAGAGGCCCAGATAGGCAGTGATGGGGCACAAAAAAAGCCAGGAAAGGAGGTTATTGCTGATTGAGATATGGGGGAGAAAATATCAGTGAGAGTTGCTTCCCTTACTTGTGTCTTCAGATCTGGGAAGGAATGCGGCTACATTCCTTACTCCTGTTTCCCAGAAAAGTGATCCTCCTTCAGTCATCCCATTAGTACTAAGTGAGCTCTAAGTGCTGCCATTCTGGGAGTGTGGAGAACCCTCTACAGAGTAATTTTAAGATACTGATGTGCCTTTTTACGTCTTCTTTCTCCTTGTGTGATTTATCCCAATGGTTTCAAATGATGCTGTTGGAAGTGAACTGCTCCAAGTGAGTAGTTCAACCTTTCAGGCTTCAAAGCCTTGAGGTTTAAGGATGCTCTAAACCTATGATTTTGCATATGCTGGAGGACAGATTACACCACCCTGTGTGGTGCCGTTCAAGGAACATGTACAAATTATTAAATCTGTGTTTTTCATGAAGTTTTAGGTTATATCTCCTCCATAACACAATAAAAAAATAGCACTTCAGTTGACAGAATGTATTTTCTCATCCATTTTTTTAACACAATGTTCTATGCCTAATCTATCTGTGAAGGAGGTATCCTTAATTTAAAAAATGAATATTGGACTGTTGAACTTTGAATGCTCAGCCATGGCTATAGTTCTGCGCAATCAGACATGCAAATGTCTTCAGCTTGAGTTCTTGTTCTTTGTGAAGGTTATCTTCCTTTTGCTATGTATTGCAGGCTAGACCTAAACTTATAGAGGAATGATAATGACTAGCTAGTGGTCCACTAGCATGCACTTCACTTTATTAAAACTGAGCACAACCTCTTAATGTCACTAATATCAGCCACCACATGATGAGTGTGTGGGTGCTTGGGGATGGCAGGGCTGGCCCTTGAAGGAAGTAGGTTGCTGTGATGTGCCCCAGTGAGGGTGATGCCTTAAGTTTTAGCTTTCGTATTTTTAGATTCTGTACTACCTTAGTGTATAGGTATATTTTGAGCTTCATATAAAGTGTTAGTAAGTTCTCTTCACAGGGTAGTTAGAAAAACAAACTTTTTCCAGCTTGAGAACCAAGGACAGCCATTACAGCCTCTGGCCCGAAAAAACAGGTGAATTGAAGAGAGCAAGCTGAGAGGATGGAACTTCTTAATCTGAAGCTGTAATTGGACAATTAACCCCAATATGCAAATAAACCAAAACCTACAAAAGTTTTGTGAAGACTCATGGGCGATCATCCATCTTGCATCCATCTTGGGTAGAGCCACCACCAGGCTCTTGTACTGCCCAAGATGTATTCTTTAAAGGCCTGTAATAAATACCTACTTTATTCTTTTAACACTGCCTAGCCCTCTCCAGGTCAGGCTCTCACAGGCATCAAGGGCCTCAAGCTCACCTTTCCATAACAGCTGTGTATGACAGCACAATAACAACCTGAAATGCATTTAGAAAGACAGTTAATGCTCTGCTTGCAACATTCTTCACAATGGCAAAATATGTATCATCCTCTTCTAAGAAAAGACAGAAAAAAACATCAGTGAAGACATATTTCAGGTGATTACAAAGTTCCAATAATATGTGGAGCACAAAGAAAATTAGCAGTCTAAGGAAAACTGTATTCCTCACTCATTCTCATAAGTTATTCCCTTTATTATTCTTGTTAAGCTGAAAACAAGCAGTCAGAGTTGATAAAAGATTGGCAATTTTTCTGTAAAATGAAGCTTAATGTATGGCAGAAGATATGAAGATGTCTGTAAATCAGTACAGAAAAGTTTAATAATTTCTTAGGAAACTAATGGAAAAGGGAATTTTTTTAAATTTAATGTAGGAAGGCATAGAGGGAAAGAATGAGGAAGGCTGAGTGGGCTGTTTTCATGGTGCCAGGTCTGAAAGCACATTGCATGTCTGAAATTGGAAGAGGGAGAGGAAAGTTTCATAATACATGCTGAAGCTAATGAGGCATTAATTAGGAACAAACTGAGTTATTTTTGTTAACCACAGCAAGCCTCATAGCTTTTAAACTCTAAAGTACTAACAACTGTTGGCTGGTGTCTGGAATAGTATTTTGTACCTGAGCAGGAAAAACATCACTTTTCCAAAGTCCAGTTTGTGATACTGACCAAGCGAAACTGAACCCTGAAACAGTCTTAATGGAACCTCTATTTCCTTGTGGTATGCTGCTGCTTTTCCTTATCAAGGGGTAAATAAGCTTCAAGGCAATATTTAATCTACATGTAAATTAGATATTAGTATATAATCTGTAGCAAAAAGCAGAAAACAAATAAGGAGAAGGAAGGACAGGGGACTTTTGGAGAGAAACAATACAAAAAGAAGACAGATTCTTATACAACAATTAGACGTTAATGGACAAAGTAGATTTTATTTGTTTAAAGGACTGTTCTGAGTTAGCAGTGAAGTAGTTTATTTTTCCAGCACTTACTCTTTTTGCTTAACACGAGGGTGCCATTTCTCTCCTCTGAGACTCATATTGTAGACCTGTAGGTAAATATATGTTTACGTTAATAATGTTGTCTGTTGTGTAACATCCTGGGTGATTAGCCCAGGAGCCACTCTCACCATAACCACAGAAAGCAGAACATGCCATGGTGCCCTGCAGAGATCTAGGAACTGCTCTGCCCTTGGCTATGTTCCAGTGTGGTCCTCACCAAGCCACCCTGTTGCCCAAATGATGGCCCAGTGGCACCAGATGTCAGCCAGAACTGGAGTTCCTAAGTATGGCACCATTTACATGATGGTAGCTGCTCAATTCAGATGTAAAAGAAGCACTTTCTGTTTTCAATCCTGCTGTGATTGAGTGATTTATAAAGTATGCAGAAGTCTTTGATTGTTTGTTTTTTGACACAATAATGGTAATGGACAATTATCTGAGTAACACAGTATTTTCTAAATACTGTAAAATTTGAGGGAGGAATGTGATGCCCATCCTCGAATAACACATGAAAAAGGGGAACTAGTAGAATGACAAATGAGCAGCCTTCACCACTGACCACCAAGGAAAGGTGGACAAATAGGGCCACAGCAGACAGCACTCAGCTAGATTTAGAGCCTCTCTGCAAACCCAGCTCCATCCTATACTGCAGGGGGGCAATGAGAGCCATCATAAACAGCTGTTGTCTTCTACCAGTGAGTTATTCTGGAGTTTATTTCCCTCTGGGTCACCTGGCCTATAGCTCTCTGCCATACCAATATTTTGGTATGAAGCACAAGGCCAGTATGGCTTCCCAGAGGCACAACAAGAGTGGGAGAATAAGCACTGGTGACGTGTGTTACAAAATTTCATGGGTTAAAGAGATCCACACATCTGATATGCACAATGACTTGGATTAATCATTCTCTTAATTCTGCAGTTATTTCATTTGCTGCATCGGAAATCTACCTGCTACAAAATTGCATAGAGCACTGAAATCTTCTATTTGAGAAAAAGAAATAAAAGGAGAGGGGATGATTTGTAACACCATGATGACAAAGAAATCCTTCCAAAAGAGAAGGATTACAAGGATCTAATGGAATGCTTTTCCACAAGTCTGCAAACAGACTGTCACAGTAATTTGCATTATCATCCATTAGTTAAATAGTCCTTATCCTTCCCTACTGTTTTCTGTGTTATATTCAGAGAAAATCACATCCTTTTCTTGAAGCCTTTTTTTTTTTTTTTTTGTTATTGAGACAAGATGAGCTTGTTAGGTCTGTGGCATAAAGTTAGTTCTCCATCACCAGGCTTAGAAGGTGTAAGTACAAAGTTATAAAAGTGCAAGGGAGAGTTGTAAACATGAAAATACCTGGATAAATAGTGCAAGAACATATGGCTTCTGAAGTGATTTGATAACAGTTTTTCAAACTTTTTGGAAGGAACAGCCCTCCTCTGAAGAGCTCCATTTGACACACAGTATTTGTCAAAGAGCATCATGGTTTTCCTTTGCAGGCTTTTGGCATAGTTCTGTCCAAGACTTTTTGGTTTCATACAGGGAGGCAGGTGGGTTCAGTCTTGCATCCAATTAAATCTGAAATCATCTCCATGGAAGGGATACTTTCCCATTCCATGGAGAAAGTACAGTTTATGCTGTACTTTCTCCTACCAGTTTGTACTGTGACCCCTGCCAGGCTGCACCAGGTGATGGGAGTGGAGATGAGGAGGCTCAGTGGAGCAGCATCAGGGTGCAGATGCAATGCCTCAGAGACCCATGGCTATGTGCACTCTGGAGTGCTAATGCCAGGCACATGTGGGGAGAGAGAGCAATTCTGTCTTCAGAACTTTCAGAACTGCTTACATAAGAAAGAAACTTGCAGTTTTGGAACAACACTGACAACTACACTATTGAGGGAGGAAAAATATTAGTAAGGTTGCCAGATACCTTTTGTTGAGGGAAAAAAACCTGACCCCGAATGCTTTAAATATTGATAAAGGATATTTATGTGGGAGTGTAGGAAACATGGCAGCTTGCAGATCAGACCTTAAGTACTGAATCAGCAAATGGTCATTCAGGATACCAGTTAAGAATGGGACAAACTTTGAAAAGTTTTTCACTCTGTGCAAACTTCAGTTGATGAACAGTTTCCACTGTGTCTGAGTAAACACTTAAAACCTTATTCAGCAAAGCACTTCAGTGACTTATTGTTCAAAGATTTTCCTCCTTGACCCAAGTTACTCTGCTCTTAGCAATTTAAGAATAACAGTCTGTGACAAGTCAGTCCCCTTCTCCTGCAAAGCTCTCTAAGTAACTTCTTCACCTTAGGTACCTTGATTAAACAGATTCATTTGTGAAATTGCTGGCTGCTATTGACTGGTCAGTCAACTAGAAAGATTCTTGACAGGTTCACTTGTGTTCTGAGGCAGACTGATGTAGAAAAAGGAATCAAAGAGCAAGAACTATAATACGTCTGATAACAGACTAAAAACTCAAAAAGGGGAGAAAATATAACTTGTAATGTCTTAAACATGAGGCTCCTTTGGAAGAGTTCTTGTAAGTGGAAGCAGTTCTGCATCTGTTCACTGCATAAGTGCTTACTTTGTATGTGGAAGAGTGTCAGGGTGCTGGGGAAATACATTTTTATCATGTCACCCATGTTTCAGCCCTCATTTAGCTGAGTGTTTATGGAATAGGACACCGGAAGTTTTGTAGTCTGTACTTTTAAGAAGCCTTTTTTTCACATTCACAGATCACCTTGACCTACCAGATGTTGTAGTCATCTGAGTAGATACGTCATCGTGCAGAATCAGGGGCCCTGAAATGTAACAGGGAAAAAAAATATCTGCGCAGTATAAATGCTGTTTGCTTTTTGTGTATTTTTTTGTGTATTTTTGCTTAAAAATTGTTCACTGCCAGGGAACCTGAAGAAAAAGATTTTTTGTTAGAAAAAGCTAGCTCTGGATCCAAATTGTCATGTATGGGTTCACTCATTTTCATATTTTTTCTTGTGAGTATACTTCAGTACAAAAATGCTCTGGCAGTGATTGTTCTCTAGAGGTTTTCCATTAAAATTTTTTATGCTGCATGGTCTAATGCAGTGTATTTGATAAGCAAGCAGAACAAGGAAATCTTCATATAGCTAGCGATAAAACACAGGAAAAGTATTAAAAATCATATTAATTTTGCATTTTTGATTGTATTCAAAATGTTCTTCTGCCTTATTGGTTTACTTATTTTTTTAATCAACTGTTCTACTGCTCTTTTGAAAGAAAGCAATGAAAAATAATGAGATCTGAACCCTAGAACCCAGTGGACCTTAAAACCAAGAAAAAACACTTTGGAACAAAGCTCTTGGTGCTCTGGAGTTACTATAAATGTCACCAATGATGCTACAAGGAACACTGCCATCCTTTCAAAATCTCAACACACTTTACCATTTGGGAATGTTGTGGCAGAGTTACATGGCCTAATGATATTAAAAAGAATACTGGAGGATTTACCAGTATTAAATATGGTAAAGACCATTCATCCCACATGCTTTTTTTCATGAAATAAACTTCAGTGGATGATAAAGTGGCCATGAGGGTCTATCATGCATTAGTAAGCCATGTAATAGTCTTTGGAAACTACTGAATGTTTTTAACAGGATCTTCCTCTTTTCTAGCAGAGGAGTTAGATCCTGAAAAAGCCTGGGTAGAAGCTAATCCTGCAGTAGCTGAGAAACAGGGAACAAATAATCTCCATCTTCATATTCTCTTTTCCACAGTAAATGTAATCAGTAAGCCATGAACAGCCAGTTTACAACAATTTACAACAAGCCAGTCTGATGGGGTTTCAGTGATGGGTGTCAACAGCTCTGCCTTTCACTTCTGTCCCAACTAGCCCTATCACTTGTCTCAAGGAGCATAATTTCAGGTTTTTCTGTCCCGGTCATAGCTCTACCACTTTTCCTGTCCCATCTTAGTCTCAGCCATGACAATGCATTCTGTTAAAAGCCTTATGCATTAGCATCTTTCCCCGTAGTCAAAAAATCTGTCCCACCCAGCTTGTCCTCATTGCTTCCTGGCATCCCAAAAAGCTGAAATTTGTCTTTGACTGAAATCACTTGTTTGTGTTTGTAGACTTTGCTCATAGCTGTCAGCAAAGAGCAACCTTGTACACCTTAGAGACAGGGTCTGACATCCACAACAGGAAGGGGGCAAAAGAAGCAAGTGGGAAAACAAGCAACTTAGGAGAGACAGAGACTGAAATATGAAAGATGCAGAGGAGGGTGAGAAGCATTCATCCTTTGTGTGAAATAAAGGATGAATCTTTCTAGGGAAAGACTATCACTGCTCTTTCTATAATGATCAACTCACCTCAGGTGACAGGAGTTAGCAATTCCAGCATCCCTCTACTGGGTTGCTTACTGTGTGCTTTGCTGGCTGGTTCTCTGTCTTCCAACCAGAGGTGTTGTAATAGTAATTCCCAGAGATCAAGTCTGAGATGCAATGATGACTATGAGGCAGCTACAGTCACCTGAGAAATGTGAACCCATTCACTTAAAAGGTACATGCCTCTTTTCTGCATCTGTTAAGGGCAAACTGACAGGGTAGCAGTGTTAAACAACAGTAAGAGAGAATCTGCTGGGAAGTCAGGAGTAGTTAATGGCATTATCCAAGCCCCAGAAAAAAATAAACAAACCTGGAGGTGATGGGCTCTTCCTCATAGGTCTGTGGGAGCAAGTGGGATGTCTACCTGGCTGTAGTGACTGTGGTGGTGCTGCTTTGGCCTCAGGGCAGGGGAATAACTAACTTGATTGTAGCTCCTGGTAGGTTTTGTGATTTTAAAAGTGTCTTGCATTGTGTAGAACTAAAAAGAAGCTCAACAATATCACAAGCGTTGAAGTGTTCTCAGTGGAATCGTGTCTAATTAGATGGGGCCCTCCACCCCTTGCCAAAAAACTGCCACTCAAACTAGCAAAAAATGGAACAAAATTCTAGAAGAGCACTGAGGAAGCAAAGCTGTACTGATGAGGAAATGTTGTCACTTCACAGAGGAATGTGACAATATTTCTCATGCTAGTCCAGAAGAAACATTTTTTTTTCATATAGAAAGGCACAAATTTTAGAGGCCTATCAAGTGAAATGAAATGGTGTCATGCCTAGTAGACAAACTAGAAGTCTGAAAAAAATGAAGACTGCAGCAAGTATGAATCTGCTCAAGATTTTTATGTCTGACTCTGCTGTATACTAGATGTATTTGAAACTTCAATTGGAGTGCTGGGATTATAACCCTTCTGCTTAAAAAGTACAGGCCTTTGCCTGATAAATTAATGAAGTCTATTTCAGACCCAGAGTAGAGACTAAAAGCTCTACAACACCAATCACTACAATCAAATGGTCTTGAAAGGCAAATCTTAAATGGCATTAGGGCTCTTCAGAAAGAACGCAGCAAAAGGGAGGAAGGAGGAATGGATTTCAAGAATGAAAATTCCAGTATTTCACCCTCAGAAAGAAAATTAGTTGTTTGACAGGTATTATTGCCTGAGACCCCTACTTATAGTCTTTTCTGTTTAGCACTGGTCTAAACATTGATTCCTATTCTCTAAGTAATTCAGCTCTGCTCAGAGGCATTGATCTTGGTTAAATGACATTTTGTGTTAAAAAAAGAAAAAATCAGGAGTGCTTGGAGGTGTCTTAGTAACACAAGGTCAGGAAGGAACTGGGGCTTTTATGGCAGTCTTCTTTTTTCCACTTATGCTCCTCAAATGTCAACTGGAAAGTAATAGTTTTATAAGCAAAGTATTTTATACTAGAAACGACAGCGTCAGGGCGGTGTGTGCCGCATGGAGACTCTCCCCGCGCGCCCCAGAAGGGGTCACTGTTGAAAGCTAAATCGTCTTCAAAACTGTATCAGCGAAGTACAAACACCTGAGCCTGCACCTACAGAGCACTAAAAATCCACCTATGTGCTTTTTTCCATTTTCCTGATTTATAACGCCTTGTCATGAAATAGCTTTAAAATTTCTAGGCTTAACTAAAACTTACACTACCAATATTAAAGGCAATAAACATATGTTTAAAGAATCGAAATGAGTGAAACACCTCATCTCTGCACCGATCTGGAGTGATTGTTTAGGGGCTAGAAAACATTATACAACCTTATAAATTATGAGTCTGCAGACATGATAAGTGCTAAGGCATCAAACACATGCAGCAATCTTGCAGCCTTGCATTTGTACGTTCAAGTGTACATGTGAATCCACGTGCATGTATGTGATTCTTGGCTGCAAAGTAGTTGTGCAAATTTGGGGGACTTTTCATCAGGCCCAAATAAATGTGATATGTTCACTCTGGGAAACACCTTTTGACTGTGCACAACATATATTTCTGCAAGACTTTAGAAGGGAGTGTAGAGAAAGAGCCTTAATAAGAACCTTATTAAAATGGAGTTTCTTTGGAAACACTGTGCTTTGTAGATTTTAGTTTTCTTTTAAGTCATCACAGCTACATCACATAGAATCATAGAATAGTCTGAGTTGGAGAAAACCCACACAGATCATCCTGGCCCCACTCAGGTTGTCCCCAGGAGACACAGCACATACCTAAGAGCATTTTCCAAACACTTTTTGAGCTCCGTCAGGCTTGGTGCTGTGACCACTTCCCTGAGGAGCTGTTGCAGTGCCCAAACCACCCTCTGAGAAAAGAATACTTTCCTTATATCCAACCTAAACCTCCCCTGATACAACTTCGGGCCATTCCCTTGGGTCCTTCCCACTAGTCATCACAGAGCAGAGATCAGTGCCTGCCCTTCCTCTTTCCCTCACAAGGAAGCTGTAACTGCAATGAGGTCTCCCCTCAGTCTCCTCCAGGCTGATCGAATGACCTCTTACTTGACTTTAGCAACAATCTGCCGAAGATAACCAGCTCCTTAAAAATCAATGGTCAGATAAAATTCTGGAAATGCCTTCAAGAATTTCCCCAGAGATTATATATTCAGATCTCTGAATTATCTCTTCTCTGAACACAGCATATTGGAAGGGGAAAAGAATATATCTAATACATGACTTAAATTTTAGTGATTGAATGTTCAACACAATCAAGTAGGTAATTTCTCTAGGAAGAGAGGAGAAAACGTGGCCAGTTTTGTGACATTTTTGATCTTAGGGATTTAGCAGCAAGCAGAACAAGGTGATAAGAGCCTGGGACAATGTGGTGTCTTTGCTGTGGGCCTGTCCCACTGGCATGTGTACATGGCAAGGAAGGTCTGTGTTGGGCTTTGGCTGGAGGAGGAACACAGTAGCGACTTTGTTGTCTAGAGGTAGGGAAATGGGATGCTGGGACTGAGGAGTTCAAGTTTGAAATAATAGAGTTGGAAAAGCTGGGAAAATGAGATTTTAGAAGGACAGATGAATTTGCAGGGATGAAGAACTTCAGCATGAGTGTTTTGATGGAGAAGGGGTGGTTTTCCTCATTTTATTAATCTTTTGAGAAGATGGGATCAAATTTTGTGCAAACTACCTATTCCTATAACTCTACAGTTTGTACAGTGACACTGGTTGCTTGTTTAACACCTTCATGAACTCTTTGTAGAACAGGAAAATCACTACTCACATCTTCAGACATGGAGACATCACCTTGAGTTTACCTCCAATACAGAACAAGAGAGTTTACCAAACATGCCTATTTTCATTGCATTATTATTATTATTACTACAAATTTTTCTAATTCTGTCTCTGATAGGAATTGCCTTGTTCTGCATGTAAGTCTAGTCCCTGTGTAAAGAGCTTGCCCTTAGGAATTACTTCTAACATCAGCACTCACTGTAATTCTGATATAATTGTGTTCATAAAGTAACCAATGGCTACAATGAAGCAAACAGAAAACAGATTTTTTTTTTTTTTTGGTAATAAAAAGGATTCATATTTAAGTTTCCAGTTAGCATTGTTAGGTAATCTTCTGCATGACTAGTTTTGTGCTTGGGTGTCGGTGCCAGTTCCTTCATCTTGGCACATTTTAAATTTCTACGGCACCATGTGCTGCTTGCCTCATTACACAGGAGTGATCTATGACAAGCAGACGTGTTTATACACGCAACCATTTCTAGGCCCCTGGAACTGACAGCAAAAAATAGCATCTTGTGCACAGTCTGTTTCTCCAATTATTATGCACTAGCTTGATCAATCCAGTTGTTTCCCTTCGACTTTTCAGATATAGAAATAGATTGTTACAATATGTTCATCTCATCCAAAGATATGCCAAGTTCCCTGTATAAAGGACCAGGGTTAATTTCACATTTTATCTCATATTCATGACAGTGCTTAGCAAATAATTGCATATTATTTGACATTTTGAAATCAAGATTGTCCCTCCCAGAAAGATGCTGCAGCACAGCGACTATGAGTCTGGTACCGAAATTGTCAGGTAAAAATGTGTGATCTGTGTTAGGTAGAAAAGCACACTAGCTATATCTGTACTTGCCTTAAAATTTAAGAAAAAAATTGTGTCCACACAGACCTGAAAGTATAGGAAGGAGGCAACTGACTATTAGAGGAAAACTGGCAGCAGATCATACCTCTGTCTGTAGAGCAGTAGAAAATCTCTGATCTGGTAGCACGTCAAGCTATTGCAGTTTTGGGGTACAAACATCTTCAGACCATCATGACCTGACTACAACCTGAGGCCAAGATGAGGCTTCTAAAATAAGCATACAGAAACACAAGTAGATATTTTCAAATGTATTCAGGAAACAAGCATCAAAGTTAATATTTTACGTGTCTTGCTAAGGAAAAACTTCCTTCTTATTCCAAAATATGTACATAGGTGCTACACTATGGCTGCTGCATAATTACAGAAAATACTTTTTTAAATTTTATTTTTCATTTGTATTGCTGCCTTTTGCAAAGCTAGCCAGTTTTGAAACTGAACCTGTAATTTAATTTTTCTTGGCTCTCAGATTTTGCTTGTTGACATTAGTGTTAAACATAACCAAATGTCCAGATTTCTTGAAGCATGCTTTCATTACGATGCACTTGTAACTCTTTGTCAGTATTCACCTATAGTTCAGTGCATATTTTTCACTTATCATATTTGTGTAGATATGTGTGTGCATGTGCTGATGCATATAATAATTATATACTACAAATGCCTGATAAAAATTAGTAACAGTGGGACATTTCTTTGCAGATTCTTTCAGTTCCTATTCAGAATTTTTTGCCACTGGTTTTCCATAAATTGAAATAATCCAATGTATTTCTGGGTATTAGCTTCTGATCTCTTCCTGGGAGTGGTTAGAAGTACAAGAAGCATTTTTGCCTGTCAGTGCCCGCGTCAGCATGTTAAGCTGATCTGGCCTGAGGTCAGCTTGGTAAGCAGCCTATTGCTCATCTCTGATGGCACTGTAGGACATGCCCTGAAACAGGCACCCACAGGAGCACACCATCTCCCCTATCCTGGAACTCACAAATGGAGTTTGCACTGTGACTGCAGCATGATATGCGCTTGCCTGACATCACAGAGGGACAGATTACCAAAAAAGGCAAAACTTTTCTCGTGGGACACAGCATGTGTTTCAGCACTCTCTTTGCAGAACTGCTCTGAAGAAAATAAGTCTATTGGAGAAATATCGTACTTTGCTGCAAGGCCTCTAGCATGGCTGTGGTGAGCCAAAGTTTCTTTCTATGCATTCATTCTGCATCAGTATCAGATGTTTCAACAGAACTAGAGGATGATGGTCCAACACATCATCCTACTCTGACCCAAATAAAGCTAAAAACTGCAGTTCTCTCCCAGTGCAGATGTAAGACACTCAGTATTCCTGCCTCCTTGGGCAGGCATCCAATGGGACAAGCTGTGTGCTTGAAAGTGCTGCCATTTCTCCAGGTCCAACTAACTACAATCAGTGAACTGTGGATTGCATCAGGTTATGAATAAGTCTGCATTGCATTGCATGTGAGGGACACTGTGCATTAATATACTCTGTATCTTCTCCCTGACACAGACTTCACCTGTATTAAAGATGAAGCTTTGATCTTTTCTATTTTTTTTTTTTTAATAAAGAAAATTAATACCATCAGAAAGCACTCAATATCACTGAAGGAAACATCCCCCATCTGGGTAATCGGTCCTGCCTGTGGGCAGAAAAAGATTTACTTTTCATTTTCACAGCAGATTTTGTGTCAGTAAAGGTAAGCAATAACTTTTTTTTTCTCTGCCACCAAAAAGACTACCTTTAAAGGAAACATATGGACTTGCTCTTTGAAATATCTCTTCTATCATGCTTATATTTTCTATCCATTCTCAAAAGTGAGTCACTGTTTTAGCATACATATGTGTATATTACTGAATAAGAGAATACCAGGAGCTGCTGTTTTCAATGGCAATGTGTCATAGTTGCATCCTTCATTGCAAACAGGACACTCTCTGAGTTTTCCAAAGATAGCTGCAGAGAGGAACTTAAAAATGGATTAAAACTTGAGTACTAACAATGCCTTTTCTCCCAGTTAGTTAAGTGCTTCTAGTTGGATCTTTAAGCTTATTACAAAGATGGCAGTGCAAGATGTTCCCAAGAGAAAAAAGAAGTCTTTTTGCTCATAGTCATTCCATTTCTGTAGTTTATGCTATGTTATATATTTGAAATTCAGAGAGGATCAAGCTCATTTAAGAGGTAATGAGACAGCTAAGTATCATCCGGCCCTATAAGTAAAACTGTCAAGATCTCCATGTCAAAAATAGCCAAACATCTGCTCATCTAAGTTACACAAAGAATTTATTCTTATTCTGATTAATTCCTAGTTGAGGAATTAAGAGGTAAAGAATTAGTACTTGTTCTGCCAGAACACCTTGCAATTATCTATTATCTAATTATCTATAAGACATGAGATATACATGAGTAGTTTTAGGTAATGCCTGATATCAATGGTCTTTAAAAAAAGGCTTTTTGTAAGCTGTTTCTCTTCTTTGTTCTAAGTTTGGTTTTTTATTTCTCTTTCACAGTGCTCTATCATTTAAAGAAAGAAACACTTTAATAAAGCATGGAGGACTTGTATATATGGGCCTCACTCATGCAAAACTCTTCTTAATATATACCATATAAAACTCAAGATGAAAAGTTCTAGGCAGGTTTATGAGGCACTTAAGTGACTGTCCACACTCTTGACCTGGACCTATGCATACAAAGGGGAGGGATCTTGCAGCAGACAAGAGATTTTATTGTGCAAAGAGCTATCAAAACCTAGTTTATTTCTCCCAGCAGCCCACCTGCTTGTAAAATGAATCTATTGGCTCTCTATAGAAGTAAGTATAAATAAACCTGTTTTTCTGTGTTCTTCACCAGTGTGAAATGGAGCACAGCTCATAAAACCTGTGATGTGTCATGTTCAGCGACAACTCAGCTGACATCCGTATGGTGCACAGTGGTTTTGCATGAGTGGGCATAAAGAACAGAAGAAAAACAGTGAGAGCACATAAGAAAATAAATTCTGGTGTGGTCTCCTTACACCAAAGGTAAAACAAGAGGTTAGGGCGGTCACTCTCATCTGCAATAGTGGTTTTACATTTCTCACTTGCCTGTTGATAGAAGGCAGGAAACTAGAAGTTTTAGGACATGCCATGAAATTGAGGATGCAATTCTGTCTTCTGTAGTTAATGTCTGCTTCTGAACAGACCTTTCTAATAAGATTAAAGGAACACAATCTATTCGGGAGCACAAGCTAAAGACAAACCCTAACTGTTCATATGCCTGACAAGACATGTCTGGAAAAACAAGACATAAGTAATTTTCCAAGGAAAGGCCAGAGGAAGACATGCAATAAAATAGTTACCTGTCAGGATTTTAGTGCTTATGCCAGTTCTAGAAGGTTTTTAGAGAGCTGTCATGCTGCGAATAGTATTAGTATCTCTTAGTAAGAATAAGTCCTTAGTATCATGGTATCACAGAACACTTTGGGTTGGAAAGGACATTAAAGACCATCTAATTCCATGCCTGCTGCCCTAGGCAGGGATACCTTCCACTTGACCTGGTTGCTCAAAGTCCCATCCAACTTGTCCTTGGGTTCCTTACCCGGGAGGGAGCATCCACAACTTCTTTGGGCAACCTGTGCCAGTGTCTCAACATCTCGGCAAAGAAGCTCCTCCTAGAATCAAATTAAAATCACTCCTCTTTTTGTTTTAAATTGTTCCCCCTTGTCTTATAGCCATCTGCCTGAGTAGAAAGCTACTCTCCATCTCTTTTGCAAGCCATCTTTAAGTACTGGAAACCTGTAATAAGGCCTCCCCAGAGCCTTCTTTTTTCCAGGCTGAGCAATACATGCTCTCTCAACCTGTCTTCAAGCCTCGGCTAGTACACCAGCAGTAAGAGATATGCTGGAAAGGGCTGGATGGCAGAAAATGAGCAAAAATTCTGCTTTGAAATTAGAGTTTGAAAAATATTACAGATGGGATAGAGTCCAAGCACTCATCATTACTAATGTGAGGTATTAACGATTTTGGTTCAGTGCTGTGTGCCAACCCATTTTGCACTGTCCTGTTTCTCATTCTGGTTGGGAAACTGCGTCTTGTCCACAGTTCAGGTCTAGCTCTCCACACAGTCATAACATGCTGTTGCACTTGGTCTCGGAAACACATTGCTGTATGCTCACTCCAAAAGACAAACATTTACCAGAGATCTTTCTACTACATAAACGTTGTTGCTCAGAGGTTTGCACTACCTCCTACTGGACTCTTCCTACTGCCTAATAAAGAGGTGTTTCACAGTTTTTGTCCTTCATGGCATTTTGTTATCAGTGGTGCCTTTTATTTTATTATCCTGTGTCACAATTTCTGCTATTGCTACTAAACAAAAACTTATGTTCACATGTGCATACAGGCATAATTTTCTTAGTTACCTCCTTACTTACAACATTAAGAGCCAATTAGGAACATCTGAGGATGCAGTGCTACAAATGCTCACCAGAATTGGTTTCAGGAGTTCTCAATGCTGTATTTCATCTGTCTCCCAGTCATGGCACTGCTTCAAAACTGAAAAGAAGCATGATGACTGTTTCTTTATTTAGCAAATTGTCTATGCTTGTTCTGCTGTAAATAGCTCCACACAACTTCATATCTTAAATGCTTCCCCCTTTCCCCAGCCAAAGAGACTCTGAAAGCAATGCATTTGGCTTATCCAAAAGTCAGCTTATAGTTTAGACACATGTTCTGTCCATTACTACCTGTAATATGACATATATAGTTCGTAAAGGATCCATGGGGAGCTTTAGAGCCCACCCTCGCACTCATGGCAAGGGTATCTTCAGAGTTCAGTCAGACTGCTCAGGAATATTGTGATAAGGTGTTTTAGGATAGAGTGTACACAAAACGACATGGATAACAAGTCAGATATGAGGCAGATATTGTGCTGTGGTGCAGGGCTTAGATCACAATGTCCTAGAATTGGCCTGGAACTGACTAGGGGAGAATTTTCAGATAAAATTGAGAAAACTGAGTATCTTATTTATGAAAAACCTGCAAAATTTCTGGATATAATCTTAAAAAAAGGCAAATATGTAAATATATAAGTTACAAGTAAGTCAGTTGGGAATTTTATATAAAATAAGACTATGTGAAATTATTTTCAAAATTAGGCAAACTATTATGAAGAAACAATAGCTACAAAGGCCAAGGAAATTTTAGGGCCATTTTTTAGAAAGAGATTAGTGATCTATCTCATGACAAGGACAATGTAAAAACCACCTGTGGAGAGAGAATGACTTACCTATTCTGGGTTACTCCTGTTCTTTCCCTTCAGACATCAACACCAGAACTAGTGAAGAAAAAACAATAGGGTGATAAAGTGAGAAAGGTTTTTTTCATTGTTACACTGGGAAAGCATTATTTGCTCTAAGAACATCTTGGAGAAAATAAATTATAAGTTGGACAAAGTCAATTCTCTTTGATACCTTCAATGTGTTCATCTCAGTCATGCAAAAAAGACAAAGAAAGATAAAACCAGTAAAGGAGGTGTAAATCACAAACCCAGATTATTTCCAGAAGGGTGAGACCCTTACATATCTGTCAGGACCATATGACTGCTTTTTTAGCATAGTGTAACAGAGCTGCTGCCTGCACCTCAAGAGTGTTTTGATTTTCGTCTATGAGTTAGTCAGTTCACCTGCAGAGGTACATCCAATCTCGCTATTACATACTTGCATGTGTGAATATGCACTTGATTTTTCAGATGGTTTGAGAACTATTGGCATGTAGAAATAATGAAAATGTGGAAGTAGGGTAGAATATCCTGTAAAATGTTCTTGGCTTGCAGTCTACTCAAGCTTCATTCTGCTCAGAAGCAGTCATAAAAGCTTTCTAGCATGCACAGACATTTTACTTAACCACTACGATAAACCAATTACATGAATTTCCCTGATGTCTTGCACCCAGAGGTTCTGTTCCAGGTACTTTTATACCATCTGAAAGGAGAACAAGCCTCAGGTGGCAACCTTCAGAAGTCAGAGATATAATAAGGCTAATAATGTCAGAAAGGAGACTAAAATGATGAGACACGCAGTTAGGCAGGTGATGCCTTACTGAAGCAGGTGTGGAAGGTGATGTTACTAAAGGTATTGAATCTGATGATGGAAGACAGGGGAGACAGCTCATTTATAACAGATACAAGATTTGTGGAATCACAGTGCCTGACTGTTAAAAAATTTAGCAACAAACACACATAAAATGTGGTATTGCACTGCTTGACCTCAGGCTGGTGTCACTCCACATCCCTTCTTCAAGTCTAAAGTTCATGATCAAAACCAGAAAAAGCTGCAAAAACTCCCAAAACAGATAGGTTGTGTTTCTGGGGAATGCTAAGGTTTAGGAATCCACTCTCCCAGTTTTTATTCCCAGTAACATTCTTCTAAGTGAATGTCTGAACTTATCTTTGCCAAACACGAGAAACAGCATGAGACAGACTTGAAAGTAGCACTGCTACTTGAACATGTCCTTCTTGAACAATAAGTTGAGGAAGTGCTTGCAGAAGAATTACTCAAAAACCTGACTGATACAGACTATTAGAAAAATAACTCTGTGCCAATTCACTGAGATCACAAGATACTGTCCAAACAGTCCCAAGGTCAAACCTCCTTGGTTTCAGAAGAGTAAAAGTTATTATACTTTCCCAGAAGCATAATTCTGCTTACTGCCCAAGTGATTGGAAATAAATGACTGATATTTGGGGAAGAATAAAGAATTTGTATGTGGCACAATAATTGTGAAAAAATGTGTGTGAAATCTAATGTGGAGATGGGAAAAAATAACCCCAGTACTGTTGAACACAGGGCAATCATAAACCTGTTAGGAGGCTACAGTTCCAAAAGAACACCTTTGATTTTTCTTGCATTGTTCATATCAGTTTGCATAAACATACAAAGCCAAAATGTCTTCTCCAGCAGAGAAGACCGTCCCTGTTAACTCTCAGTCTCACAGCCAGAAGTAACCAAAAATCTCTTCATGTTCACACTTACCACAACCAAACAATACACTGACTGATTAGCAAAGCTTACTGCCCTGCAGCATCTCAGCTTCAGTGAAGTTCCTGTGGTGGAAACACGGAGTGTGGTCTTAGATTTGCAAAATGAAAAGGCAGAGACCATGATGCAGTGATTCTTCATTCCCCTTCACACATTGCTGTGTGACATGGACTTCTTGCCATGAGGATATCTGCCAGGCAACCTGCTTGGGGATGCCCCAGCCCCAGAACTCTCTCTGTGCTCCTTAGAGAAGTGAGTCGTGGGACAGCAGGGTCAGCAGAGCTGGGCATCATGACAATTTCTCAACTGAAGTGACAGGTTGAAGACAGTTCAAGACTTCTCCTGCCCACTTAGTTTCTGGCCTAATAAACTGTAATCCCTTTTCTGTCCATCTCCAGAAAAAAAAAAAAGGAAAAAGAAAAAGAAAAAAAAAGAAAAGGAGCAACAAGGTATGAGAGGTGAGCCAGCCCACCCTGCATGCACCTGAAACTCATGGATCTGAAGTGATTCTAGCGATATAGCAGTTTAATAAAGGCACACCATAGGATATTCATAGCAACAAACAAATTGCCTGCTCTGATCTTTTGGAACCACTGTGCCTTTTTGAAACTTATTTGCTTTGAATGCCTGATTTGTGAAACTCTGTAGGACTATTGAAGAAAAAAGAAAGCAGTGCATGAGGAAACTGCATGTATGTTGAGAGTGCTCATAATCAGCTGCTGAGGGTAGCCAGCCATACATGGTATCTGTCCATTCTGACTATGCTTGGAGGCCATCAAAGACAGTCCTACAGGCTGCAGGAGAGCTTTCTACTGTGCATGAAAAGCATACCTGGCTGTCATCCTGCATCTAGGAGCACTCAACTTTGTTCCTGTGAAGTACTTTTATGCTTACCATTTCAGCACTTGCCCAGAGCTTAAACATTACAGGACATTTTTTTCTGATGGATATTTTGATAAAAGCATTCTTAACAGAAGAGCTCTTTGATTTTAATAACCATTTCAAAGACTATTTTTCTGATTAGGAGGCAGAGTATTTCCTTACACAGGCCTTTTCAGCTGAGGCTTTCTGTTTTAGTTACTTTCACAAATTCACCTTCTTGTCATACAGCTTCTTCAGGTCTCATTCATTTTATTCAATACTTGCTGACAGTGTCTGGGCTTCTCATTTCAGTATCGCTCTTCAGAAATGCAATTGACTTTAAGTACTACTCTATTCTTCAGGTCATTTAATTGCAGCACATTGATTTCTTTTGAAGGTGACAGTTCTGTAAATTCAAAGAGCTCTGATCAGTTCAGAAAAACTGCTTTCAAATGTAACTTTTCCTGACATTACAGAGCCTTCTGTTAAAACTTTTTCCATTTTCCAGACTATCATTTTGTTTCTGAACAGAGATTTTTCTTTGAGTTCCAGCAGCAACTTCCAACTTCCCTGTTTTTCACCCATCTTTCCTCATCTTTCAAACTGCTCCACTGAATTTCATATCATTATAAGCACACTTTTCTGCCTTCCTCCCCAGTTCAACCCTGTAGAGTGATATGGCCTTTTGTAATTCCTTTCCTGTAGTGCTTTGCACAGAGGAAGGCTCTACCTTTCACCCAAAGCTATAACAAAAATCTGGCATCAGAAATTAGAAGGAGTGCATCCCCGTGAGGTGCAAAGCTTGGGCAGAGCTCTGTGCAGAAGGAGGAACCAACTTGGAGGCTGCTGCTGCGCAGCACCTCAGCCGCCTCCATGCTGGCCACTCACCATCCCTGAAGGGCAGGGGTCTCTGAGCAGAGCTGTGATCCCTCCCCGCTGCAACCCGTGGGGGCTTTGCTGTGCTCAGTGCCTGCCTGACTCCTGCCGGTCCAGACAGCAGTGAGTGCTCTTCCTGCAGGGAGGGCAGCCAGCAGGCTGCTCCTGGAAGGGGCCTCTGCCCCTACTGTTCTCTCCCCTTTTGTTCTCTGCCTGTGAAAAGATAGCACTGGAAGGCCAGCAATGGCTTCAAGAGTAAGAAGTGAAGTGGTTTAGCAGTGACTGCTTCTTTTATGGATGAAAAAATCCGGAAAACAGGATTTTCTTTAGTAATGAAAAGTTGTGTAAGATTTTTCTTCTCTTGTTGCTCCTCTATTATCAATATTCATAGTTACAGATTTCCTGCTCCTCTGAGTTCTTCTTGCTAGCTCAGAAAAAAAAAACAGAAAAAAAGGTGTAGAATACAAGTGAGGACTCACAGCTCTGGCAGCAGCTGGAAATTTGTTTTTCCCAGAAGTGCAGCAATTAGCATCTTGAAAGGCATATGCATAGGATATAATGTAATCACAGCAGCAGCATGGTTTTGAAATGGACAATTTCTATTGTTCTATTATGTTCTTCCCCATTCCCTTTCTGTATTCTTTCAGATCAAGATTGTAAAATTTACTTTCAGATTTTTGTTCTTTCCAATATTTACCAACACAGTTACCAGTGTGTTTTTTTGCCCAGTGATGTTTGCAGTCAGATAGGAAATGTCATGATTAGCAAACCAGTCAACATTAAACCTGACCCATCTCTTTACATGCAAGATCTCAGCCATACATCAGGAGACCTTTGGGGAATTGAGACCCAGGCAATATTTTTAAAATGCTACTGCCATACAACTGCAGTTGGATTAGGCAACTTCCCAGTATATCTAGGGAGTCAAACCGCAAAATCTTTCTTAAAGGAAGGTCACCTTAAGTTCTGTTTTCTCAAGTCACACTCTGGACTATTTTTGCCCTTCACTGTCAATCTCTGCCATTTTGTGTGGCTTTGCACCTTTGACTTTGCCTTTATAGAATGCAACCTCAGCTGGTATCTCACTCCTCTTCAACACACAGTAAAAAATATATATATATACTTCACTTTATACCACAAACAAAGGCCACAAACTCTTTTTTTTTTTTTNAGAAATGCATCTGAAAGGGTTACTGAAACCAATGAGTTTCAAAAGCCCTGAAAAAAATATAAATGAAAGCACAGCACTACTGAGTAATTAGCAAAGGTGCTAAGGTACCTTGCTAAGCAATTTTTACTATCAGACACAACTGACATGGGAAGAAATGGAAAGAACACTGATTAGTAATTAAACAGTGTTGCTTGAATCTAAAATCAGAGGGAACCCTCTGTAGCAGAGCAGAGAAGAACTAATCTTTTTTTTAGATAACCTGGTGTTTACTCAGTGACTGAATCCAAGTTACATAGGAAAATACAAAAGAACTGAAGAGCAATGAAGACAGTTCTTTACTGCATTTCTGTATTTTTCAATACCAAATGAATAATAGATTAAACCATTCTATAAAAACAGGTACCAAGCAGCAGCAAATACCAGAACACAGGACAGCTCAGTAACTGTAGCTCTAGCTTCCTGGGATGATAGTCAGAGATGCTCCTCCCAGCCAGATCTTGTTGATGCTTCACAAATTTCTATGTGCTTGGCATAAATTAAAGAGAAAAAAATAATCATACTGTCTTTTTAAATCACAGCCCCTAAAACAATCAGGTCTACAAATATGTGGTTTTGTAAAATTAAATAAAAGACAGATTTTATA
>VXBU01006361.1:163695-180712 GCA_013400315.1 Bombycilla garrulus
ACTTGTCTTGCCAAATGTTACAGTGCACCGGCATGATACAGCTAGTGGAAAATAAACTAGCTCATCAGCTAGTTTGATTATTTGCACATCAGCTAAATAATATTATTTTGAAACATTACATGTGCAATTATGTTCAATTATACGAAACAAATCCATGTATTTTGAATAAATAAATAAATAAATAAATAAATGTACATCTATTAAACAAATTCATGTAATGCTGAATCTCCAACTACACATCTTCAGTTACAGGGAGTTTAGTGCAGGGTAGCAGATGTTGCCAATTTATTAATCGCATATAATATGTTTAAAATGTCAAGTGTACAACAATAATTTCAAAATGGATATTCATTTTAGGCAAATAAATAAAAGTCAATGGTTTTTTAAGACATCAGAAGAATTGCACAAAATTTATCATGCCAACATACAGTCTTCAACACAGGTGAACAAATAGGGCATTTTGCAGACAAGAAAACAATGTTTACCCTTCCACTTTGGAATTATTCCCAAACTCATTTGCAATATGACTTAAATAAGCTAGGTTCTCTTCTTACCTTTTCCTTCCAATGTTTTTGTTTTATCTGTTCTTGCTTTTTACATTGCTTGCCGCTTCCTTTGTGACAGATTTTAGTTATGCATCTTCTCTTGTACTGTCTATTTATGGAGGGATATTTGTCCAACTACAGATTAATGTCGACAGTGGGACTGGGTCAGTCAAGCACACACCTTGTGAAGTTCAAAATTTCTTTTTTTTCTTCTCCCAGCACTCACCCCTAACTTGCAAATGTTATCATGGCTGCCCAAACCATGTTAATGGTCTGGTCAACACAATATACAACATTAAATCAAAATGTTTTTGTTAGAAGGAATGTGCTATGTAGATAATAGCATACTAGGGCTGAATAAAGGATCTGCACTTAGTCAATTGTGATATTTCTTTTGGATTTAATCTTACCAGGTATTTTGAAGTCCTACTTATCAGCAGTGTAGATGTACAACAGTACATTTCACAATTCAGCTTTGTCATACCAGCTACTGGAAAGTACTATCACTCCCAGTTCAGTGCACTTATAATCACTGCCACTTGTGTGGGGTGTTTTCTCCTAGCTTTTCCTTACGAACCACAAATAGGAGTTTGTGGCAATGCTGGAGCTTTTATTCCAGCCCAGTTACAAGTGAACCTAGATTGGACTTTCCATCTGATATCGCACAATATATTTATGAATAATATTTATATATGCAAGCAAAAATACTTTTTCAAAAGAAAAAGTTTGTTGGTTTTTTTTGTTCTTTTTTTGTTTTGTTTTTTTTTAATATACCTATTTCAGAATAGGACAGACAATGATCATCTGTGGTCTTCAGTACCTCAGGGGCTCAGAAAGCCCAAGTGGGAATAAAGGCATCCTCTGCAAGACTGGCTCCCTGAAAGTAAAAGAAAAGATGTCTGAGAAAAAGCTTTTTCAATCCACAAAGGATCAAAAGCCAGATGGAGAAATTAAAAATTAATGCACTTATCATTTACCCACCTCAATAAAGCATTAATCCAGTAATAAACACCTGAGTCAAAGGAGATGAAAAATGTTGCACCCTTATGCTACAAAAAATTTGTTGGTGAAAACAATACTGAAAGAGCAGATTCCAAGGGTTTACTTTTCGTTTTTCTGAAGATGATAGAGAAAATATGTTTTCTTTTGAGATTGCAGTGCAAGGTAGGGCTTTGCAAACTGTAATATGACCTTTCTGGATAGCCCCTGTTACAGAATATTTTGTCATATTTCTTGAAAGAACAATAAAGCATTCTAGGAAATTTTCTGCATGTGAGTGTGGCCACTTGAGTAAGCATCTGGCAAATAAACAGAACTGACAGAAGGATTCCCAACCCTCTCCATCCCCATCTTCCAGTTTCTAATAGATTTATTTCAGTTTGCTCCAGCTGTGTGATTTACCATAGAAATGCTTAGTTCACTGTTGAAGCTGTTTACTGTTCTCCTGAGCTGGAAATGTGCCAAGGAGTGTACCGTCTGGAAACCAAAGGATAGCCTTAGCAGGAGGATGAATGAATGTATTGGTATAGAGAGTTAATTGTGGAAATGCCACTGTGATGTGAAAAAATCCTGTTTCCATGCTGTTCATGGTCCAGTGTCCACCAGACACAAGAAGGTTCATGGCTAAATTCTGTTGAGTCTAAGCCTAAATAATTGTTACCACTACTAGTGCTAGGCTATGCAAAGGTAGCAAAACACTTGACTTGACTTGCCCTCTGAAGTTGTAGCTACTGCCTGCAAGTTGATTCAGAGGTGCCTGCTGATGAGCAGGCAAATAACATGAAGCACACACACCTTTCCCATAAATGTCCTTATGTGTGGCCAGCTCCACTGCTTCTGAGGCTCTGTTGTCCTCCCCATGTCTCTGGCTGTCACCCTGCTCCAGATGAGACCAGCCGCTGCAACAGCCACTCCCCATCTCACCTCCAGCTGCAGACTTGTGGTTCCACTTCAGTCCCACGCCAGTGATTTCCAGGGGAAATACAGCTCAGTACAGTGACACCCTGTAAAACTGTTTTTGTCCTTTAATCACACTAGGTCTTCCTACTTAAAAACCCAGCCTATTTCCTGCAGCTTCTAAAGCAACATACCTTTCTTTACTTCTGCATTTAATGAAAACAAGGCTGTGTCTTATAGGGTGTCTCCCCACCCCTGAATTGCAATGAGAAAAACCAACAGTAGTAGCAGGAATCAAGCCTTTGATTTTCAGTACTGTGAATTAATCTCATCTATCTTTCTCACTTGGGAAGCCAGCAAGCAAAATTACACATTTCAGAAAGGAGACCAGCTTTCTCTGTACCTTGGGAACAGTAGCTAGGGAAAAGGAAGACAGACAACTATTGAGAGAGATGATTGACCTAGATTATTTCTAGTGATAAATTGAAGTCTTTTCCTTCCAAAACTTTACAAGCACCAACTGCATTTTGATGAGGAGGAATTCTACTCATCACCAACAAAATTTTTTAACTGCAAGTTGACACCTGAGTCTTAAAGAGCAAGGTTTTCATGCAATATTTTCATGAGCATAAACAATATTTGAAGTCTTGGACTGCTTTTTTTCAATGAATAATTAACCCCAGGATTTATTAAGAGATTGAAAAGAATAATTTGTTTTTCTGATGTGGGAGCACATTTTATTCCTGATCTAGTTTTTTTAGTTGAAAAGAAAGCTTGCAGTAATTTGCTGACTAATATGAAAGTATCCTTCATCTCAAAGCCCTGAAGCTACAGAACAAAATTTGGTTAAGTGCTCAAGAGCAGTAGCAAGATCAAGATGGAACACTCAAGTGAATAGTACACCAATGGAAGTGTCCTGGAAGGAGTCATCTAGTTGAAAATCTTTTCATATGGGGCTTTGGTGTCTGTAGAGTTATGAATGTAGTGTGGAGAATGGATACACAGTTTGACGGGGTTGGCACTCATGTAAATGCTGCAGAATTTCAAGGCAAATGCAAACCTTCCCCTTCCCCCTCCTCCCTTAATCCTGTTGGAGCTAGGGAGAGAGAGAGAGAATTGCTAACAGACTGAGTGTGATTCTGACACTTTGCATCAGATGATGGTAGCATATAGCTGGTAAGAACAAGTCTTTGCTTGTGAGCAGAGCATAGATTTCCTTCTACAAAAGAATAATTCCTTTTTTAAGTGGACCATTAGTGAGAAGAAAGCACAAGGTACAACCACCAGTGTGACTAGTTCCTTCACTTGAAAACATTGTGGAGATATTTACCTTAGGGAAGTAAATATGAAGGCCTTGAGATTCTTCCTTCTCAAATAAGAAACAGTACCAAGCCTCACTGACCTCTTGCTCAAGAAAGCCTGGGGCTTTCTTGTAGTGAAGAAAGAAGGAAGCTGAATAGATTTATGATTTGTGGAGCAATGCGGGAAAAAACTATCATCATAACCCCAAACCCTGAACTTCTCTGCTGAAGCAGAATGCCAATATTGTTTAAACTAAATTCTACCAGCTCCACATAAACATTCTGCAGGGACTCTCTCTATGAGTTTTAAACTGTTTTCCTCAGTGATCCCTCATTAATAAGGACTGGTTCATAGGCCAGCCAAAGCCCAAGTATACCTCTCTGCTTTGTGGCCTCCTTGTGGATGACCATGGGCCCATGGTACTGTTTCTCTACAATGTGTTGCAGAAATGAATCACTTGTCTGCATGCAGGACAAGTTTCCACACGTCAGATGAATTTTGCAGGCCACACAAGTGTACACAAAAGGCAGCCATAGCCATATGCTTTTGTGCCCACAGACGATCCCCAGAATGCAAATAAAGCCACTTCCCACCCATGAGTCACACATCAGTCTATAAAAACAGACTAAACCTGAAAACATACTTTGACTTTACAAAGTTCAATCCTGTCTCCATACATCCTTATCTCTGAGGTAGGACTTCAGAGGTCCTAGACACTCAGTATTCCTCCCCACTCTTCTGTCTTTGCATAGTGCAGTGCACAGCTCACTGGCTCACTGTGAAGATCATGGAACCAAAATACAGGCACCTGGAGTGAAGGTGTAGATCTGACCCTACAGTCTGCCTTTGAAGCACTCCAGAGGAGAGCTCTGAAGAGTGGAAGAGGAAAAGAAAACAGTGTGGCAGGAGACAGTCACCAGGGGAAGTATGAAATAAACGGGTTCATATTATACAAAAGCTTATAACCATCCAAGAGTGCAAAAGGGAAGATGGGGAAAAGAAAAACATTTAAAGACAGGAAATACTAAGGCAAAGTGACCTGGCTGCTCTAAAGAGATGCTTTAGGTACTCATGCACATGAAAAAGGAGTAGATGCAAGCCTTCATCCCTTCTACAAAATCTCTCTTAATCATTTTATGTGGGAAGCTAAGGCATGTCTACCCATAAATGCTTAGCTCTTCCTTCAGCTGTCAAAATCTTACCTGCTGCACAATGACCATGGTTCATATGCGCATTGATGGGCAGGGCTTGTCTCAAATCTGAAGCGTGTAGGAAAGTCAAAGTCTAGGCAAAAAACCATGTTTTTTATGGGTCAAGGATGTGCTACTCACAGGTTGAGGCACTGTAGCAGCAGGAGGCAGTGCCCCAGGACATTTGGACAACAATGGTGATGCTCTGCTGAGAGGCACCAGCTCTTTGTGCAGCACAGAGAGGAGAAATCTGCATTTCAAACGTACAATAAAGAGAAATATAGATGTATGTTGATAACTTGAGAGAAAGAACAAGGCACAGCATCAGTCAGAAACCCACACTACATGGCAAAAACTTAGCTTGGGTGACCTTGACATCCGAGACATATATGACAATAAAAAAATTAGACAGGGAGGTGAAAAACTGGGTTTGCAGCTGTTTGCATAGTGAAATAACTGGGCAAAATGCAGGGATTTAAGGCACAGAGTAAGGCATGCTACAGCCACAGATTTTTAGCACATGAAAATAATTTGTTTAATATGCTCTTAAGAGCTTGTGAAATCACTCTGAACATTAATTCAGTATACTCTGCTCTTTTTATACACAAGAGAGAAAACATCTTCCCTTCTTCTTCACTTCCCTTTCCCCATGAGATTAAAAATTTCCCAGGGCAGCACAGGTTACTGTACCAGATTAAATAACAGAGAAAATTATACTCTCATGTTACTGCTATCTGAGTTAAGATGGTATCAGCATTTCTTTTATACATTTCTATTTATGTAGGGTTTATGAGGCTGACACAGCCATAAAAATTTACTGTACTGTAAGCTATGGGACCATGCCCTGAGACCAAGAGGTCACTTTACTTCATTGTCTCATCTCAGTTATTATTGAAAGCTCTTTTGTTTCATTTTTATAAAAGTCATAGATAGAGAGAGATAACTCTTGTGTCCCCATGTTTCAGAAAAATCACCACAATACTAATGTTTTAAAAGATTCATGAACAAAACACATGTTCAGTAATTCTTTCAAAATTAGAAGGTCATAAAACTTCGGAATGCCTTGTTTTTACAATACTGTATGTTTATTTGAATAATGGAGTACAGTAATTGAGGCCAGTGTGTATGTGTTTCATCCACTAAAAGAAAGATTTATGATAGAAAGCTCTTTCATCAAAGACTTTTAAAGTCTTCTTTTTAACCAATGTGTTTGCTTGGCTATGGGTCAGAGAAGCAGTTTACTTTTTCTTCTTGTGTCTATTCATCTGGTTGTGCAACACTGGAGCGATCAATAATATTGAATTTGCCAGAGTCTCCCAAATGTGATCAGGCCCACATGACACATGCTTTGGCCACCTCCTGATCCTTGAACATGAATAGTCAGATTAGAGATGAAAGAAAAACCTTATTGTAGGTCATGGAGACGTAGAAAAGCCTGGCTCTATGCTGTCAGTGCATTTTTTGCTTGTGCACTAGCAGCAGAGTAACAAGGATTCCCCACGATGAAGTATGACATCTGACAGGCCCAATCCCAAGAAAATCCTCAGGCAAGGGCCACGGGTTGGATTTGCATCTACTGTCAGCTGCTGCAATTTTTCTTATTTGTATGCCAGTAAAAGCTGGGTGAGGGATCTTTTGCTGAAGTGCTGACCCATCTTGTGAAGTGATGATAGATCCTCTGCACATGTCTGATGCTTTAAAAACATAGTTGGACTCACCCTGCCTCTGCTTGCACAGAAGGTGGCTGGTACTTTTCTCTACTGATTTTAATCTGCAGATCCAAGTTCCTTCTGGGACTCCTTCTTTGCTGTAATAAAACCAAAACATATCTCCAGGCCAGCACAAGAAAGCACCTTCATCAGCTATTAAGGGACTTCCTGAATGGCAGGAGCTGGTATCTCATCGCTTGCTTCAGGATCTGCTGCAAGCATCTCCTTTCTCTGGCAATGTCTTCACAGCTTCTTTCAAAAGGGAGTGTCCCATGTGGGGATTTGGTTTATACAGCTGCCCAGCGCTGAAACACTGGGTAGTAAAGAAGTGGATGACTTTCTTTTTCATTCTACAGAAAACAAGTCTCTAGAAAAATACTACATTTCTCTACTGTTTTAATTTCAACTATGGCCTAAAATTAAGGAGATACATATATCTGAAGGTTATTTTGGTTATACTTCATCCAGTAAAGGACACTAGTGCCACATCCTTTAATTAAATTACCATATGACCAAACGTCCATCTAAGAATACCCATTTCCAAATTTATTTGCATAAATTAAGCTATTTTGGTAGGATCAGGAACTAATAGTTTGCTGGGTGCACACCAAATAAAACCAACCTATATCCTAGTCTTGATGCACTTATTTGGTTTGTTTTATGGTGAGTACAACTCACTTTCATGGACTGGTATTTAATGGTCAATGTGTTTTTTTTTAATTGGGACAACTTAGAAAGACAGAAAATGAGACTTTGTTTGCTGGCACTGGTGTCTTTTGAAAGAACCAAGTTGTTTATATTGTGACTGATGCATGAAAACATTCCTGTTGAGGTCCAACGCAATTTGTGCACAAGAAATTCAATTCTGGAAGACAGGCATCTCCCTCTGTCACAACGTTAAGGTAAGTATCATAAAGTAAGTATCATTTCTTAAGACTATGTCTCAAAAAAATTTCTGTAACACTGTAGTATTACAAACCATAGCAATTCTACTGAAACCTTTGTGCAGCTAAGAATCCTGAAGAGGTGATGCTGGAGGAAAAGGTATTGGCAAATATTGATAAGTTTCAGTTCTCCTCAAATGGTTATTACACCAGATGATACTACATCTCATGATAGAAAAGAGAGGAAAATGTCCTCCTCAGTGGAAAACTCCATTTGTTTGGAAAAAGCTAGAATATATTGTGTTAGAAACATAGAAGCACATCCAATTCTTCTCAGAGATCTGTGACAGCTATGGCTCTATAGATTAATGGGAACAGAATAAAGGACACTGTGGTTCAGAGAGCCTTCTCAGATTAACTTCTCGATTGCTGGTTTCTGTTCAACATGTCAGGAACCTCCTTTTATGTGGTACATGCATTTACCTATAAGTGGGGGACATTAAGTACTGAAGGAGTGTTATTGTACTAGTTCATGAAGGTTACTCCCTCTCTAACACTTTAGCTAATGGTCTAAAACATTATATTCAAGTGGGACCCTATAGAGGACTTTTATTTCCCCTCTAGAAATTAGCCCTATTTAACTAATTTCTTAAATTGCTTAAATTACTCATGCAATGGATTTCTACCATTTTAGCACATTTGAGCATCACCAGAAAATTAGTCTCTTTTTTTTTTTCTTTTATCATAACAAGCATGCTGCTGACCAGAACTTCACACCATATAAACTCATTCAATCTTAAAAATATGCCAGCACCAATGGGACACTTTTAGTTCACCAATACTTCAGAATACAGTACTGCAATACAGTGTATAGAAACATGGAAAAACTTTCTATATTCACAGGAAACTGTGTAATAATAGTGTCAGAAATTCTATATTTCTTGGTATATTTCTAGGTATCCATTGAGTTTATTCAGGCATTTACCACAGTTGTTAAATTGCCAAGAAATAAAAAACCTTCTTTAATAAAAGCCACTTGGGGTTCATCTTGCAATTTTTAATCTCAGGTTTCTCATGTACAGAAAGCAAAAAGATGATAACATTGCTCTGCTGAAGCATTGCATTTTGAACAGAATGATGAGTTGCTGGATGCTGTGCTAATAGGCTAAATGCTCATAAACAGGCTGGAACTTGGAAATAAGTTAACATAAGGAGGTGGACATACTAGAGCTAGAGTTAACCTGGCCACAGAGCTGACAGTAGTGGCAGTGAGGCAGCAGGAAACACCAGTCTAAGACATGCTGGCTAGCAAACCCTCCAGTAACCCAGCAACAGTAGCCTGCAGTACTGCACCACTTTGCCTTCATTGCTCTTACATGCTCTTGTCTTCCTCCCAAAAATAAGGTCTCCAGAAATTCAAATTATACAGACATATTTCACTTTCAACAACTTTAATTTCTCCAGTTGCATTCAATGGTATTATGTTTAATATGCTTTGTGGTCTGTTTAGCCTTGCTGTGAATTCTCTTTCTAAAAAAGCTCTGAGTTTTGTTGGGTTTTTTCTTTTTTTTTAATTTTTCATTAAGGTTTCAAGTAAGAGTCCTATTTGGGTTTAATATCATGATTATTGTATCAAAATGAAGGGTCTGTGTATTACACATAACATTGCCTTTCTCCATTATGCAACATTCATAATTTCATTTCTTATTGCAAATGAATAGCTTTTGTAATTTAGAAGCTAGTACATGCTTTTGGTTTAATAATACTAGGAAATAAGGAAAATGTAATTACAAAAGCTATGCTCCCCATTAATATGTTTGTACACTAGACTATGTCCAGTCTTAGCAGTAATGTCATCATAATTTCCCAACGAACTGAAGATAGAGGGAGCATAGTGCCAATTTTAGCCTTAGCTGCAGGAATAAATTAGCCTTTAATCCACAAAGATATGTTCCCAGCCTTGCTGTTTGAAGTATTTGGTTTCTCAGTGTTCAGGCACTCTCTGTCACTCAGCAGTAATTCCAGGTGCCTCCCTCAGTAAAGCAAATTTCAGCTCACACATTAGAGGAAAGGAGGAAAGGGACAGTGCTTAAACAGGGGTTAGCTAAACCTTTAGTTAGTATAACTAGCATGCATACTACATATTTATTTATTGGTAGCATAGGCTGATCGCTCCTGGGAAACTACCACCCTTCTCTTGAGTTTGGGCAATTTTTCCATCTGAACCTCCAACTCTGGATCACTGGGGCATGCAAGACACTGCAGGATTTTTCTCTTCTGCTAAAGATGTCTGTGACAAGTGAGTAGAGTTTCTTACCCACTGATCTCCTCTTGTCTTTCAACTGTTAAAACAAGTATGATCATAACAACGCACGGGAGCAGGGCTTCCAGCAACCCCACAAACTCTCCTAAATATGGAAACCACCTTGATGAAAGAGGCAGCAGAACAGCTTGCACTGCTAACAGCTTCCCTCTCTGAGAAGAGAGCATTCACACTTCCGCTGTGAATCCCAGCAGGCCAGAGCCAGAAGAAGGGGTCATATAGATTTCTCTATACTTAATAAAGTCTTCAGGATACTAAATGCTTGGACTGTGGCAGAAATAGGCAGCTTTGGATACACTTACAACTCTGAAGCAATCAAGGTATCATCCAAGTAAATAGGCACTTTCACTCCCAGGGACCTTAGGAAATTAATAACTCATCCCATAACCATGACAATTCTTGGAGCAATGCATAGGCCAAATACCCTTGTGTACTGCTGATGTGTAGGGCCTCTCTCCAAAGACCTTCAAAGTTGCTCTAAGTGACTTCAATACAGAAGGGTCTGGATGATAAATGAGGTTTTGCCTGAAATCTATTTTTATCAGAATAGGTCTGATTTTGAGATGTGGGGTTTATATCTGAAAATTGACATAAGCAACCTATCTGCAGTTGCAGAACAGTCTGATGTGAAGAGTTTAGCATGATGAAACTATGTTAATTCAGTATTAACAAACAATTCCCTTTTACAAGTAACACTGAGCTAGATTTCTCTACATTTTGTATGGCATGGATTAAGCTCAGATGTGAATTCCAGATTTTCAGGCTGACCCAGATCTGAATTTTACTTTATTTTGGTAAAAAGGATGCAAATTTTTATTTGTATTAATGTAGCATATATAGCAGAACTGTAAAGTCAAGGTACACCCTCATCCTTCTTTTCTGGTGTGCTTGCTCCTCACATAGTCATAAAGTTACTGGTTTTGTAGAATTAGAGATTCATGTATAATTTGCAAACTAGCGGCTGTTCAGTTGAGAAAATGTATGTTTGCTGAAGGAGGAGCTACATGTGACCAAAAGACATATTACATTCAAAACAAGTACACAAAAAGCATAAAAGTGAAAATATCAGTCTTTCTTAAGGCTAGGATATATTTTGATGGCCTGAATCTATCCTTAATTGTATATTCAACAATCTTTTCTAAGCACTGAAATTTAGCTTAACCTCACTCCTCACATTAATGAGAATATGCTAAGTAATATCAACTGTGAATCCATACTGAAAATCTGAGCAATAAAGTACAAAATGACCTTTTAAAGCTGGAAGGTAAGGGTGAAAATGAAGCTGCTTTTTTGTAGGAGAATTGGCAGCTTAACCTTATGCAGCTAGGCCTGTGAATTTTTTGCCTTAGGCTAGAAGAGCACAAGATGAGCAATTTCTTCTTAGAAGGCTGAAAATACGTGGTTACAAAATCCAGTGAGTCTGTATTGACTTTGCTATTTTCCATGTTTCTTCAGCGTCTTGTCCCAAGATCCCTCCTTGTTATAGAAACAGATACACAAACTGGTGTATGGAATAATTGCCTAGAATAACTTTTGCAAGAAATTACCAGAAAACATTTAAGTAATCAAGAAAAACACTAAAGAGGCTTTTCTACAGACTTCCAAACTACCCCAGGCACCTTTTCTAAGCACTTACTCCCCTCTCACTGAAAGACTGAAGTAGTACAAGCCCCAAGGGGTGATAAAAATATTTCTAAGGAAAACCAACTATTACAATACTATTTTCTTAATTCAGAGTTCTTAGGGCTTGTCTTCTAACAGAATAATTAACATATAACATAACTTATGCTATGAATTGGAAAACCTTCAGCTTCTTCATGATTCTTTTGGTTTACAACTTAAAAAGGATTTTAGCATATGAACCTGCAAAACCATTTCTGAGGAACTAGATTGTTATAAATAGGTAATGTGATGGATTAGCACTTGTAGTTAAGGGATGAAAATTGTGGATATGTTAAGAGAAGTTTTATTGATGTATGGTGATGTTATCATGGTCTTGTTTAGACATCCTCTGTTCTCCCCATGGTCCCCTTCCCCCCTCGGTATTGCTGCCACAGACAGCCTTGGTTGTGAAAGACTAGTAGAGAGAGGGCATGCACATGTGCCCATTGCATGGAGCAGCTGGGAATAGGGAATGCTTGTTGCTAAGGAAGCACCTGACCTCCAATCAAGCTGCAGGAAAGCAGTCTCCACCAATAGATGGCAAAGAAGAGTTGATCAATAGATTTTGGAGGGGCCAAATTTGGCTGATTCAACAACCCCCCAGGGGTATAAAAGGAGGAACAGCCATTTTTTGAACACCTACATGGCAGCTGGTCACGCTCTCCTAGCGCACTGTTCCTTTTCTTTAATCAGTCCTTCTGTTATACTTTGTTAAGGTTTAACAAACCTTTGCAATTTTAAAAAGTGAATGTCGTTTCTTACATAGATGCTGTCTCAAATAATAATATGTCATTATGCAGGGATGAATTCTGTTTCTTCTTATCTCATGGTTGCTTTGTATGGGCTTTTGCTCCTGCTTCACTCAAACCAATCTTTCTAAAAGCTGATTTCTTAAGAATCAAATTTTCTTCTTGCACAACAGGAAGATGAATTGTCCGTCTTAACACTAAGGACAATTAAGAGCTAAAGTAACTTCGAAGTTCTGTTCTGTAGTGTTAAAGCTCTGAAGAATAAAAATTCAAAACACGTGAGAATACAGTGGAGTCTTACAAGCAGACTTATGGAGTCTTCCAGCAGTGAGCTGTAAAATGTTTTTTTTTTGTTTTCTGAGCATAGTCCTTTCCATAGTGTTAAAACTATCTTCTCTCTCCAAATATAGCAAGAACATGCAGTTGTCTGTTTATAGGATACATTGAACTGTTATTGTCAAGAATGCTTATAGTCAGTACTGTGTTGGGTAAAGCTTATTTTTCATCTACACTGCATGCACATCTGTCTTTTTATTGCAAACCTCTTTGCATTACGCAGAAAAGACATGATCAGTTCTGGTGGCAGAGGACATGTACATTTATTTTGAAATAATTTTCATTTATTTATTTACTTTCAGAAGATGATATGAAGATGCTGAAGAATTCTCAGGTTTAAAGTTAGTCTTAATAAAAGGTGTATTCTACTTCTGTAGAGTTTGTATGTTTATAATTAAGACAAATGCAATAGTAAGTCCCCTATGAGGAGCACTTGTCGAATAGTTTAATATTATCTATTCTGAAGCTTTCACTCAAATCTGGTTAATACATGAGTGTGACAGTGGAGGACCTTCAGCTGATGCTTTTCAAAGTCATCCAAATTGTAATGAGTACTTGTATCCATATGCTGTCTAAGGCAAGTCCATCTTTCAGAAATAAAGAATAGGAACTTTGCCAGTCATAAGCATGATTTACATTTAAGTTCTTAATCCTGTGCCATCACTCATTACATGTAATTCGTGTCTTAACTGCATCTCCTCAAAATCCTATCTGTTCAAAGTTCAGCAGCCTCTTGTGGTTGAGACCAGCAGAGTCCAATCTTCACTTAAATGTATTTGCCTTTTCCAGGCAAATCAGAATTACAGTAATGAACTCCGTGAGACATACCTAACATAGTGTCACTAAGTGAAGAATGTGATGGCCCATCTTGTGGGCATTAATCATGCTTAAAGGAAACAAGTGATGCTTTATTCACAATAACAAGATTTTATTAACTTAGATAGGTAGTTTTCAAAGTCTTTTTCTGCCTTCTGGTAGTGATGTGCATCCCTGTATAGTGAACAGGCAGATTGGCAACAGTCAGTATTTCCTTAGTTACTTTTTAAGAATCCCTGTGTCTGTTTCACTCCTAGCATCAGAGAAATGCTGGTTGAAATCCATTGACTTTAGAAATAAATGAAGAAGATAGGATGTCTGATTAGATATGTTGTAAGGAAAAAGAATGTACAAAATGGCTAATGAGTTTTTTCAGGCTCATTGTTCTGCTGCAGGACTGTAACCAAGTCAGCAAACCCCAAATGCATAAACATATGTAGAGATAAAGCTGCAAACAGATGAAGTCTTTAAGTCTTTTCAAGGACTTGAAAAACTGTCCATCTTTGCATTTGCTCTTTTTGGATAGAAAAAGAACTCATTCCTTAAAAGAAAAAAGACACAGTGTGAATATCCATGAAACTCATGGATAATGGAATGATAGGTTTCAGTTCATGAATATGTTGTAAATTGACTTAAATACCTTGCTTGTCATGAAGTAAGATCTGCCATGGAAATTACTGATTCTTGTATCCAGCCATTACTAGCTCACCTACTCACTTGAAAGTCATCTTGGTGAGCTTTGCCACTTCCTCAGAAGTTGGTTATCATAGTTCATACAATCAATGCAACCTCCCTGAGGTTGTTTAAAATGATACTAAAACATATGGAATTTTAAACAGTAGCTTAGTCTTTGTATGATTTTGTTTTTCTGTGTACTTCTAGAACAAACAGTTTTTCCAGTACAAATAACTATAAACACTATTTGGGTGTTTTGTGCTTACAGTACACATTGTGTGCAATTTGCAAATGTAGTTGTTCAGAAAGCAATGCTGTGATCATTTTTTCCCTACTGTTAAAGTGCAGTTGCTTATAAATGCATAGATATATCTAATTGTGTTATAGATGCCTGTAATTTTAAAATTTTATCAAGATGGACTTGCAGTTCATCATCTGTCCAGTCAGCTGCCTCGGCTGGTTATCAGAGGAGTTGATATATGACAGTAAAGATTATGTTAATTTGGAGGAACAAAGGAGGGACAGAGAAAGAAGATTGCATGAGGAAGAACAATGCAGAGTAAATGATTTATATAATATCCTGGTTACTAAGTAAACATAAGTGAATGGCCTCATTTAATAAGCACTGTTTGCTTGATCAAAACAAGTCTTCTTTATGTGCAATATTTGTGTGTATTCCTTTGTATGATTTATAGCAGGGTTTTCATTCCTGCTGCACTCCTATATCAAGAGGCAATTGCTCACATGCTGATCTATCATTTTAATGCAGTGGAAAAGCATCATCTTGCAGAGCTGGTGAGTTAAGATTTTGAGGAGAGTGCCTCAGCTGAACAGAGAAGCAGGCACTTCAGTGAACACTAACTTGCCATTCTATTTGAGGTACCTTGGTAGCTTTGAAAACATCCTCTTAATAAAAGCAAAAAGTTGAAGAGCCACTTACAGGACCTGTCTGTGAATGACAGGGTAAAACCTCATTAAAACTGGAACTGGAGCCCTTTTCCAGCTCAAGCCCAAGCTAGGATGTGCATGCTTCTCCCAGAGCAGATGCATGGTCACCCTTTTTAAAATCAGAAACGGGACTGGAAATACACACAGGATTTGTTTAATCAAGAACAGATAAAAGGTCTGTAATTCCAGTTTTCCTGGACAGAAATAGGTGCTGCAACTTTGGAGAAAGTCTCCATCACACATCACTTTGAAGACCTTGCTAAAGGATATTTTCTTCTGTGGCATGCAATGTGTTTTTTAAAAAGTATTAATTTCTCTAATTTTGTCAAACTTATATCTCAAATTTTTTCATTAGTCCTACTTTTTATGTGTCATCAATGACTTCATTTTTCACAGGACTTAAAAAAATATAAGACTTTTCAAACAGGTTTATTTTTATCTTATTTCTATACTGAAATGCAATTCCAACAACAGTATCTAAGGTACATTTTTATTGATATTTCTTACACTAATGTTGGCTAAGAGTAGGATAAATTGGACATAACTGGACAAATTATATTTTCCAAAGCATCATTCTATTCTTTCTATCATCCTTTCCCTAGTAAGTATAAAATAGAATCTCTGGTTATCTCAAAGATTTAAAGGAAAGTTGTGAGTTATGATGGTTGAATGAAAAATTTCACAAATTATTTCAGTATTTGCTGTTCTAATATATTTTAGCAAATCCCAGTTACTGAGAAGCACTGCTGTACAAAAAATATATTAACAAATTATTATAAAAGTAATGCAAATACAAAAAATTCCTACTTTATAATTTTATTCACAAGACAAGAGAAAAAGCAAGCAGACATGCAATATTAATTAAACAAAAACAACAAAACTTTTTTTTTTACAGAAACACAATGTGGTGGGCAATAGAAGATATCTGTAGGAAAAAAAATCACACTTGAACTAGGACTGATCTGCTTTTAGAAGATCTTGAGCAGGAATAGATGGGGTGATGCTCTGTTTTGTGGTCTAGTGAACAGTGATATATTTCAATACAAAGCAAAATAGTAAATCAATAAAAAGGTCTCAGAGACACCTTGAATTAAAAAAAATTAAAATTGTTGTGCTTGAACAGCTTATACTGCTGTTCCAATACTTTTTAGTCAGAGTTCCTGGGGATACAATTATGTACTCCTTGCCTGTTTCCCTACAGGTTAGTACTATTTCCTCCCTAGGCTAAAGGCTTTTAATCTACAGTACAATTTCAGCCAAAATTCACAAGAACAGAGAATAGAACAATTGGAGGTATTGTTATGAACAAAAAGCTGGGCAGCAAATTTTATTCCTTTCCATGCCTTCATTAAGAAGATCCAGCTCCAGGTAGGTACATAGGTTGAAAACCACCGCTGCAACCAATTATGCCGGCTCAGCACAAAAAGAAACTAGTCCGGCTGATGAGCAGGACTGCACCCTCCCATCCCCACTGGAGTCGCCCTGAGACAGGTAGTTCTAGAGCATGTGGCCGGCCCAGTCCCTATCCTTTCACGTTTCCCCAGTTACAGCGATGTTTTATTAAAGCTTTAATCTATAGTCCCACTTCTTCCCGAGTAAGGCGCGCTGTTATTTTCTTTAAATAATGCAAATTTTGGTGTTTTAAGTCCTTTTCCCCCCCTAGTTGTCATCCCATGTCCCCGAGTGTCTTTATTTGCATATGCAAATGTTAGCCTTTGATTGCGAAATCCGAGTTCCTGATTCCGCAATCGAGGTTCTCTTGTGCGCCTGCTCCTGTGTCTTCTGCGCTGCCTTGCGTCTCCTGGGTCCTTCCAGCCGTGCCTCCGCTGTCACACGCAGTTCCCCCCGGTTTCCATCGGACCCCGGCCGTGCCGCCGCTTTGTCCCTCGCTCCCGCGCTTTGCCGTCTCTTTCTCCATCCGCTCTGCCCCGGTCCCTCGCGGTTGCTCTGCCACACCGTGCGCCGAGCAGCGCCACGCGGCT
>VXBU01006361.1:183682-198720 GCA_013400315.1 Bombycilla garrulus
AAATATGGAGGACTGTTAAGTACAAAAGAAGGACAAAGTAGTGCCATTTCACCTGGATGATTAAGCTCAAAATATTGATGAGACTAACAGAAGCTATGACCTCTACCACTCTTTTTTGTTTCTGGCTTGAAGTTCAGCCTTTTGTCAATAAACCATATGGAATAATTTCTAATTACAACACAACTGTAGAAGCCTAAGGTTGTTGCTATATGAAACACCTTTCATTTGTTTAACTTCAAATAAATACTCATTTAATCAAAGATTTTGTGATCTTAGCGAGATTCTGGCTCTAGAAAAGGCATCAAATGGCAGGAGCACATGAGTTTCTTGGCCAAATATGAAATTGTTTTCATGAAAATGCATTTGAAAAGAAAGTAAGAGTAGTGCTCACACTATATCTCACTTTCCCATGCATATTCTTGAGAGACAAATGGCAAGGTGGTTTAGAAAAAACATTTCAGCGGTAACAGATAAGTCAACCTGTATTTATACAAGTACCTTAAAAATTTTGATCATCTTTAAAAAATGCCAAAGGACCTCTATTATTCTTACTTTTTTTTTCATCAAATATGCCAAATATGCCAAATGCTTGTTGGTTTGAATACATTGATCTCCATGGCCACTTCTCATTGCCACTCTATTTTGATCTTTCAGCTGTCAAACGATACCTAGATATGAAAGGATCTTCTCACGCATGCTATGGAATAGTCATTAATTTGAACTAGTTTTTAGTGATTTGTCCCTTCAAAATCAGACTCTTTGTTAAAAAAAATTGCTCAACCTGGCCTACTGCTGGCACAACTGCACCTGTTTTTGCTTTGTATTCTTCTGATGAAGAAGGAAAGAGCAGAATCATTATGTACTCCATCTCTGATTAAGTAGATGATGAAGGCTTAAAATAGTCAGTTAGAGAAGTGGCTACTGTACCAAAGCTGTAGAAACAGGCTATGGATGTGGATCAGATGGAGTAATGAACATAATATCAAAGTTGTTCCGCAAAATTTGGTAATTCTGCTCAGTTTAGGCCATGTCTGAAACTTAAAGTCCTGCCAGGACTAAATTTCATTAATATCTAGAATTTTCATGCATTGCAATTGATGTCTCAAGTTTTCTCTCCAATTCTGTCGTTAAAATGATGTTGTATTTTGCTTTTAAATTAATCTAAGGTATTCCAGGTAAAAGTGATTGTCTAAGACCATCTTTCAGGTTTTTCCTCCATAATGCATGTTTCTGTATGCCTTTCATGGAGAAGGATGACACAATAGTGATAAGTATGGAGGTTTTAAAAGTTGGAGTTTAAGAGAAATGAAACCTACAAACCTTCAGATTTCTCCAAATCTTCATAATGACCAAATGTGGTTACATAAATATGTTCCCAGAAAAAAATTATAAATCAATCATAATTCATTCACAAGCATCAATAAATTCTGCTATATTATTTTGGTATTATTCACCTGAGATAATTATCATAGAGTTCCAGTGGATTTTTGTTTTTCTGAGTTAAACTCTGGCAATCAAAACAGACTGTGTACTCTGACTTCAGAAAGGTAAGTGACAACATACTTAGATTAAAGTTTGCCCTTCAACACCAATCAGCATCTAGACTTTTGTGGACATCAAGAGACATGATTAGACGCCTCATGTGCAATAAATATCATGCTGCAGAAATCCTCCTGAAATGCAGTTGTGGCAGATGTTTAAGATGTCCTTTCAGGTCAAAGTTCATTTTGAGTCCAGTCTATTTTCTTATTAGAGAAGATCAGGGGAATCTTCACAAAGCCTTTTTCATGTAACCAGAGTTACAAGCTGTGCTTTTTGGCTCAAGTAATTAGTTAATGACATGAAAAGGAACAGGAGCCAGCTCTTCTTTGAGGAAATTATGTGGTAATGATAAGCTGCCTAATCCTTCAAGAGAACAGTCCATTTTGCAGAACAGATAATTTACACGTAGTTGAAAGAGAACCATGAAAGCCCCTTGAAGACTGGCAGCTGACTTCCATATAGAGGGATGGATTTTTGTTTGTGTTTGCCAGCCAGTCTAGGCTATCAGCCTAATAACTCTCAGTGCCTTATAACAGCTCTGTGTAGACCCATTCAGAGCCCTGGATCACACCAGAAAGAATAAAGAGGCCTCCATACTCGTGCAAGGAGGAAAGAAACCAAAGCATCTGCTTCTGTGAAAGCGAATCTGGGTAGCTGCTAATGACTCTTCACAGCAGCCCCAGCAATTACATGTATATCAGAAGTTTGAATACCGTTTCTGATCTCGATGTCTTTTTCATTACTCAGCAATGGAATAGCGTCATGTAAGCTGCAGCTGTTTTATGTTGAGTAAAAGAGTAGATAGCCGTCCAACTGCTGAAGTCCAGAGTGGGCCAAAAAGTTCAGGAAAAGGTGACATTCATGTGAATCTGTTGAGAAAATAGGTTTGTTGCAATCCAGCCACACAGTTAGGTTTATAGTTCTGTTGTAAAAGGTGCAAGCATCAAAATAGTGTAAGACAGCTTCGTTCAAAACTGGGATTTCACGTCCAAGCAAGGCAAGATTGAGCAGTGAAAGAGAAAACCATCTCTGAATAGCAGAGGAGAAAGGAAGCTGTGACATAACCTTCCACAACTTCCCATGCACCCAGATTGCTGTACTGGCAAAGCTTGTGCAAGGAGAGCACAAGCAAAGCTCTTCAAGGGTTTCTGATATGTCTGTATTATGTCTTTGTGGAGTGACGTGAGACCAAGCAGGTTAAGAAATGCTAGACTAACCTGTAAGTGAAATCCAAGAGAAGGAAAAAACATTGACCCTTGGATGACAGGTTATTTGTAGTCCTGCATTGTTAGATGGACTTGGCAAAGGATAATAAGCTCCCATCTGGTTTACTGAGGAGGAAAATATGATGCGTGCAGCTGTGGCTGAATTCATACCAAGCAGAGCTCCAAAGGGGAAAGGCTCTCACTGAGCTTCTCCCAGACCTGTTAATTACAGTTAGTATTCCCTGCAGTTACACTCAGGGAATGCACAATATTGCCCATGCCAAACCTTTGACCCGTCCAAGGACACTGCAACCAGGCAGGAAACCAGAAGCCTTCCTCCCTGGCTTGGCCATGTGGAGGAATACCATCAGTCAGTTGTGACTGAACAGATAAACACATCTCCTCTGCCACCTCTTACAGGACTATGATTCCTTACAAAACAGTATGGACAGTGTTTTCCAGATACCTCTTGTGCTCTCAGGTTACCTGGTTTGCCTGTGTATTCCTCCACACCTCATCACTCATCAATGACTGTAAGGAAAGCTTGATCTTCACTGGCATCACAGTGAGCACAAGTGAGCAATGGTGGTCTGGGTATGGTAGCCCTTTAATTTCAGACAGCAGCCAATGACATTGTGTGCACCAAAGTTTTTGACAAAAGAAAACCCAAACTGAAACCCAAACATAGAAAACAAACAAACAAAAACAAACAAACAAAAAAACCCAGTCTAGGCAGAAGCCATGCAATGAGGATAAATGCTTAAAAAGTTATTGTGCAATAGAAAGGTTTCCAGGCCATTCTATCCCATGACAATGCATAAAATAATCCATGAATTCAGACCTTAATTTTCAAATGAATGCCGTATAATTTTGTGTGTCATTTGCATTAACACATTTGTCATACATGGTGAGCAAATCTGACTCCACTGCAAAATCTCTATGCAGCAAAGGCACTAATTCAGTCAGGAATACTACTGTTGAGAGAACATAGGCTTGCTAATAAAACTCTAAAATGTAAATAAATTGGTAAGCACATAATGGTTGTATTTCAGGTCATGGACAGATGCATGTCCTTTCCTTCTTAGTTGGGATCAATGGAAGCAAGGGATTGGGCTGAATTCTGATGAGCAGAAACCTGGCCTTGGGCCGTGCTGTGTATTGCAGCAGAGCACACAGTTTCACACTGTGTTGAGAGTAAGGAAAGCTTAGCATAAGTTAAACTTCCTTAAATTTTCCAGCATCTAATCAAGAATCATTATGATAGAACATCTGAAAATCAGAGGTAAATGACTCCTTACCTGTTTCTCTTATGCCTTCACTGAGCATATTTTATGTTGTAGATGGTGGATGAGATACAATTTTCTGTGCCTTGTGCAAGAGATGTAAGAGTGTGCGCAGCATCTTAGGGGTCAGTGTGAAAAGGTACACAATCTGTTGCAGCATAGGGACAGAAAACCCCGTGAGGGCAGTTTTGGGTAAAGGTTTTAAAAGGGTTGTTTTTTGAAGGGAAATTCTTGTGCATATTGATCAGGAACAAGTGAATCAGATAAGTACCCTGGTGTTTCTACTGTGTAGGGGATGTTGTTGTTGGATGCTGTAACTCCTGCAAAACCATGGCACTGTGCTTGGAGGACTTGCATCTTATACCTCATATCTCTTTCCAGTGCATGACTGTGATGTCAGCTGGCCGGAAAAGAACTAGCGAAGGATGGGAAATAACCTATGAGAGTAACCTGATGGCTGTGCCTCTTAGCCCAAGGGATTAGGACTAAGCAAGACTACTCTTGAGTTTAAGGCCCAGTTTGTAATTGCCGAACCTGTACTTACATTTTTTTTATTTTTTTTTTTCTTCTAAGGTTTTCCATCTTTACTTTTGCAGCTAAGCATCAAAAATCACATGTACTGCTGCTCAGATTATAAGGATTATGCACAAGCCTCATAGCCAGTCTTCTGAATTTGGAAAACATCCATAATAGAATTAAACAGAAAAAGAATATTTAAGCAGTGACAGAAATGCAAGAGAGAAGATTCCTCATGGATATTTTCCAAATTACTCTCTGGGAGATTCATTCTGATGTTGCAAATTCCCTGTGAATGTACCATTTGCTACAGAATTCAGTTTTTCCATGACACAGAAAAATAAGTGGCATTACTGTAGAAATAAAACTAAGTCATTCTGATATGGGCATGATTTCTGTAATATTAGGGTTTGAATTTAACACAGTACATTTTACTTTGATATTTATTATTCCCACTCTGTGGGATTTTGGAACATAATTTACTCTCAGTGATTTACTTTATACAGGAGACCAGCTGTAGTTTATTTCTGTATTGTGCCTACTTTATAATTGAGAGTAAAAGTAAACTAACATGACTATATTGAAAGGACTCATTCGTGAGATCAAAGAGAAATAATGGAAGCAATGCTTACCTGGTAGCATTATCTCTAAGGTGCAATACAGTGCGAGACTTGTGGTTCACAAAACCACTTTTCATCATATTCCTGGGTAACTGGGGAGTTCTCAGATGATAGGGTTAGTTTGATCCACAAAGAGGATCCAGGAAACTACAGGGATCTCAGCTTGACCTTGATGCCTGACAAGGTTGTGCAGCAGATCACCTTGAGTGTAATCACATGGCACATGACAACCAGTGCATCAGCGCCAGCCCAACAGGTGTTTAGGAAGAGCATGTCTTGCCTGACTAATTCCCTGATCACCCTTTACTTTTTTAAAAAAATTATTATTTCACAGAACATTATGAGTTGGAACAGACACACAAGTTTCATTCAGTCCAACTCTTTTTACAACTATGTGACCCTCCTAGTGAATCTGGGAATGGCTTTGGATATTGTCTACCTTGACTTCAGCTAAGCCTTTTACATTGTCTCCTGACAGCATTCTCCTGGAAAAGTTGGCAGCACATGGCTTGTACAGGTGTACTCTTCATTGGATTAAGAAGTGGCTGTACAGCTTGGTCCAGACAGTGGAGATGAATGGTGCTGCATCCAGTTGGTGGCTGGTCACTAGTGGCGTTCCCCAGTGTTGGGTCCAGTTGTGTTTAATGTCTTTATGCATGGTCTGAATGAGGGGATTGATTCTACCATTGGCAAATTTGTGGATGGGGAGAGTACAGATCTGCTGGAAGGCAGGAAGGCTCTGCAGAGGGATCTGGACAGGCTGGATCCATGGCCCAAGGCCAAAGGTATGAGGTTCATTAAGGCCAGGTGCCAGCTCCTGCCCTTGGGTCACAAAAACCCCGTGCTGAGGTACGGACTGGGGGAAGAATGTCTGCAAAGTGGCCCAGCAGAAAAGTGGAGATAGGTGTGCTGGTCAGCAGCAACTGACTGTGAGCTGGTGTGTCCCCAGGTAGCTAAAAAGGCCAATGGCATCCTGGCCTATATCTGAAATTATGTGGCCAGCAGGACCAGGGAAGTGATTCTTCTGTTGTACATGGCTGATGAGGCCACAGCTTGAGTTCTATATCCAGTTTTGGGCTCCTCAGTTTAGACTTTTATACCAAATGATGGTCCTAAATGAAACAAATCTCAAGCATATAGCAAAAATGAAAGCATCAGTTCCCACATCAGGTATCTTGCTGCAAAAAGGAATGTGGATCAAAATGAAGAACTAATAGCTATATGAAAGAATGGGTGATAAATGAATTTGGGGAGTGGTGATTTCAGTAGCTACTGACTGGTGGATTTCCCTGGGGTATTGAAACATTTGAGTACTACCTGTTTGTCTATTCCAGAATCAGAAAATCAACTGATCCTGGAGCAAAAAGTCTACAGGACAGTGTAGACTGATCAGAAGTAACTTGTCATCCAGGAGCTTAAATTACAGACCTCTGCAATACATTTTGAGTTCAAAGCACCCTGCAAATCTGGCATATCTGATTTGGAAATCAACAGTTCTTTGCCTTAATCACTTCAGTAACATAGAGTAATTACAAACTATTACTTCTAAAGGAACATTAAAAATATCAAAACAATTAAAGGAAATGTGAAATAAGCAAACAGTACAGAAAAGCAGCCGTTCTTATTTATTAGTTATGTAGGTGTTCAAGGAATACCTACTATTCTGAATTACATGCTAATTTTTTATTTTCAGTTACATTTTGCAATGTGTTTTGTTTTTGGGGAAACCAAAGAGTGAACTGAAAGGAAACAAATGTGCATCTGTATATTTTTGAACCAGAAATTAAGCCTTTTTAACAAGAATTTCTAGAAGAGACACTTCTAGAACTTCCAAAGCTGTAGTTGAAGACATGAATACAGACACAAGTTAGTGGCAGAAGGGTCAGGCAATAGAATTAGAGTGCCAGCCCTTCAATACATTATTTTCAGACCTTTGAAAAAAAGATGGAGGTTTAAATGATTCAATACATGAGAAACTATGTTTATCCTTAATACTTTACATATTTTACAATACATAAACATTTTTACAAAATGTTCTATGATGTCTTGTATTTCATACACTTTTGACAAACTCAAGATTTTTCCATTTTGCAATCAATGATTGATCGGATCAGTCAGATGGAACACTGAGCGAACATGAAGTAATAACGCATGCACAGATGAAAGAATTCAGCAATTTTGGTCAGTGAACAGTTCAGTGTGGACCTGGAGATGTTTTCGTCCATAGACTGGTTTGCTTGTTCAATATTTTGCTTTAGTAAAACAATGGAAAGAGAGCAGTTGAGAAGAACAGAGTATAGAAAATAAGGAATAGGAAGATGGTTTAAATAGGAAGATGGTTTAATTTTGAGTTGCTACTACCCTGTCCTTTTAACACAACGAGAATCTTTCAAGATATTTAACTGTAGCAAACTGCTAAATGATATCCTAAGAGCTCTTTCTCATTTACCATGCTGTCAGACTGTGGAAATCATTGTCCTAGAAGTTATTAAAGATCAGAGCATACCAAGATTAAAAAATTCAAAACCATTTTATGTTTGATCTATCTGGGCAGACCTCATGTACAAAGTATGCCTCATAATGCTTCCTTTTCCTCAATCACTTGAGTTGCTCTAAAAAGACAGGCACCGGGCAGACCAGACTTAAACATATCTGCTTTGTTGCTATAGGCTAGAAAAGAGGTAAGAATTAAAGGTTCAGAAACTATAATGATTGAATCAAGAGGTATTTTGGGGGATCCCAATTCTCAATAGCCTCATGCTATTTATTACAATTGTTTCTTTAACTTGATGCAATTTTCCTCTCAGACTTCTTATTAGTCTAATCATTTTTTGCACCTGTCTGATTTTTTTCAGGTCTTTTGTGAGTGCAAATAATTTGAATTGGATACCACTTTCTAGGTGTGATTTGGTATAATGTTCTTAATATTCCACTCCATCTGCTGGAATTATGCTCTCTTCTTTCATTAGTGCTTAAAAGTGCATTCACCACTGCCTATGAATGAGATTGCAGGAGAAGATTTCATAGAATTTATGCTTTATAATGTAGTGATCCTTTGAGTTGGCAGGAAAGCCAACACTGGTATAGTCCTGGATACATTGATGACATTGTTATTCTATGGACATAGAGCAAACCAACCTCATCTGCTTGAAAAGTTAGACTGGACCCATAAAGAAGGAATGAGACCAGAGTTTAAAAGTTACTTGTTATGCCCTGCTTACTGTTACTCAGAGAGAGTCTGAATTTCCCTGGGAATTGCTGATGACTTCTCTAGTAATTTTCAACTTTGATGTTTACTTCAGTGCTCAAGAGTGGACATATAATAAGCAAGATCCATCAAGCCTGGAAATGCTGAACTGCAATCAACATTAATTTGTAAGCATAGACTTCACAATTCATAATGATTGCCCATATAACAGCCATTATTTTTATTGGGACACAGAGATGGGTGAAAAAAGGTTACAGAGTTGAATTATCTCTTGCCGACTTCTAATAGTACAGGAGTAGCCCACATTAGTGTTGTTTCTGTACCTATTGACAATCAAAGAGTCACTTCTTGAAGTTCTTTCAGATCCTTTTTTCACCCTTAGATTCATCATCTCCCCTCAACCCTATACAGTATGCTGTTTTGGAATAGTCCAAAGAAGTAATCCAAGAGAAAGGCCAGTTTTCCAAAAGGATTTCGTTTTCTCATGTAGTGGTTTTTAAAAGAACTTGAATCAATGATTAGTCACCAAAGAGTGAATAAAAAGTTCTTTTTACACAACTGTGACAGAACTTGTAACCAAAAAGTTGCAGGGATAACCAAAGCCTTGTAAAGGATGTCGGTTTGACTTGATGAGAACATGGTTGAGTCGTCATGCCTAAAAGGCAGAAGTTTCCACTTGTGTCCAACAGTACACCAACTCACAGCTTCACTGGCAGAGGTGGATCCAAGCTACAGGGACTAAGAGGAGGGCTTGCCAGCCACACCTGAAGGTGACCTGGGCAGGAGATGTTAGCAATAATGATCAGATGTACATGACTGTTAATCTCAAATGCTTCAGTGCTAAATGGACCCTCCCATGATAACTCAGGGATCACAGTACTTTGATGACTGCAGAGTCACAATATGTGATCCTGAAATCTTACAGACATGATACTTCCATCTCCTACCATGAACATTTCTCATTTTTGGACTATCCTGCTCTGGGTGGGATTTCCAGGCTAATGGCTGTCCAGCACCTCTTCTTTTATTCCCAGCAGAAAAAGTCTCCCACACCCCCACTCCCCCCCCCCCGCCCAACCCGGACAGGCCAGGACTAACAGCAGCCCTTTAGTCTTTGCTGATACTACTGCAAATAGGGGTTCTGGGTTAGGAGTCTCTTTTTCTTAACAGGTACATCTTAAAACCTTCCACAAGAATCAGTGTAAGCTTTAAATGTAAATATAGGATCTGCACCCAGAAAAAGCAGAGAGAAGTAGAATAAAGGAAGAAATAAAGGAAAGTAAGCAGGTTGAAACCAAACACCAGGATTCTGCTCATCATAAAAACTTAAGGACAGGCCAAATCCTCCTCATTTCAGTTGTATGAGAAAATGAAATGGTCTCTCACACACACTTGCACGCCCTTTCACACTCATCTTTTCCTAACACTCAGAGACATCTATCCTTACTCATCCTTCTTAAATTCTTTAAATTTAAATTTGATTATTTTCCAGATTTGGAAATTTGTGTGTATGTGCACTTTGTCACTTAATTCTTGGTTAATACAGCCCCATTTGATGAAAAAGGGAGCTGCTGAATTAGCAAGTGACAAGGATACGGTTCCCCATTTACAATAAATATCACATTTTACCAACAACTGGCTTTCAGCAGCCCTGTAACAATTTATGCTTGTACACTCATGTTCCCATGTTTTACTTTATGTCAAGTTATATTCTGAATTTAAGAATATTATGATCCTCGTGTTTTTCTCCTTGGGAATTTGGCCATTGGCCTATGCAACTGCTACCCTCAACCCTGTAGATCCCAAAGTATAGGCAATTCTTGATCTAATTTCCCCAAATGAGTTTCTGTTTTGCCCTTTCTCTGAGTGTACATGTGGCTTCTAGTCACATGGAAAATCCATATGTGTAACTCATGGGTTTATGAATCTGCATTGGGGTGCTTACACTCTGAAAAGTAGGAGAAAAACCTACCGCTGTCATGACTAGTAAACACAATCTTCTCTTAGTTTAAAAAGACAGTGGCAGAAAGGAAGGAAATGCCATCCCCATTTGTGCCACTGCTGAAGCAGTCAACAAAATTCATGTGGGCAGGACGTGGGCTAGCAACACTCCTGGCTGGCCAGATGAGAATCAGGGTAAGTGTGCATAAAATAAGCTTTGATACTGTGATGTTCTTTTCTAGATAATTTTAAAAGTCAACTCTGGGCTTGAAAAAGAACTTCTGTCTTCATGTTTTAGATAAAGGACATAACATGCCTCTTCAGAAATTTCCTTGGACTTTTTTACTCCATTTAATTCTCAGAGTATTGGATTTTATTAAATTAGTGAGTGTCTGGGGTTTTAATATAGTCTTTGTTTAGACTTACGCTGCCCAGTTAAATATTCACTACTTTCAGAATATTTGCTATTCCTCTTATGTAGGGTTGCAGAAAGAAATGCTTAATAAATACTCCAGAACCTACAGAAACCTTGTTACTTATGTTTGAGAATATAAAATTATTACTACTATTTGTAGTGTCTTTCTCAAAAGATTTCAGATGTCTTGAAGGGAAATGGGCTTCCTCTTTCAATGTTCTTACTACAATGTAAGCACTCTCCTTTTTCAATGTTTCAGGGCAATTTCAATGTCTGGCCTATGGGCACAGTTTATGCTCCATAGATTTCACTTAAACCCAGATGAAGAAGTTCTTATTTCGTAACAAGAACACTGATAAAGCCACCTCTATGTTGAAAATATTCTGCCTGAATAGATAAAAAGGATATGTTTTCACAGTTAACAGGTACTGAATTCGAGCAGCGCAGCCTGGAAGTGCACCAACCCAAGACCCCTGCAAAGATGCACAGGTCATGCTCTCTAATTCCCTACATAATGCTTTGCATCCTTGTACCACATGCCTTGAGCCCAGATAAACTTGCACAAACACAAATTAAGAGAGTGTAAATAGTATTTCTTGCCTTGTCAAGTGTCACCTTTATAGTTCCAAAGAGAAAAAAATTCAAGCTACAAGTCCCTGAACTTCCTGGTAAAGACTTTCTGCAGATTCTAAAGGGCAAATTCAGAATCTGAATTTATATTGAGGGTTACAAGTATTTCTACTTTATCATATCAGAGAAGAAAGCATCTAGAAGAGAGATATGGATTCAGAGCTACTGCTAGGTTTTCATTCTGAAAGATAATGCTAGATATAACTCACAGAAAAAGGGAAGCAACTAATTAAATTGTAAATTACAGAAACAGGAGAGAGAATGCTATCAGCATTTAATCTCTGATAATCTATGACCAGGTACCTTCAGAATACTATTAATCAGACCAACTGTGCAAAAGAAAGACCTTCAAATCTGTCAGGCAGCTGTCCCTGGACAGTGTATAAGTGCCTTGCAGATAACAGGCAATCATTCATAGCATAGCCCTGATCATTATCTCAAATACTTGAGAAATTATAGAATGATTAAAACAGTGAAAAATCCCATTACTCATTTCACTGACTCACACTTGTCTAATTCTTCCCTCTGCTCTGAACTTTAGGCCTGCATGTTAAATTTCCCTTGCTCTGGTTAATATTTATCCTGTCTTCACTTGGGTTTAAAAATTTTCCATAGGCTAGTAATACTCTTTCTAAACTGAGAAATACAGTATCCTTTGGAGATAGCCATCATGACTGCTGCTAACAGAATTTTTTTGATAGCCAGCACTTCATTCTGTTTTTTAGGAATTAATTGGGTGATGGTGCCTTTCCAACTGTAAAAGCTTTTAATCTAGAAAATAAAGAACAAAATATATGATATCAAGCTGCTGAATTTAAACTGGAATTGAAAAACACTTCATATAAACTCCCACTCATGCAGATGCTGTGCTTCCAAAGACAGAATAATGTTGTTACGTCCCCTTTGTCTACCTTTGAACTGTTTGCTGAATTTTGTACTTTTTCAATGGCTTGTTCAGTTGTGTAAAAAGCAGAATTTTCCCAAGCACAGTTATAGTGGCTTTTACACAATGCAGTTGTGTGTAGAGAGATCTCTTCCAGTTTGAAAGCACTAGAAATTCCTCCACAGGTTGCTATTGTTTCAGTCCTTGTCCAGGGCTGCCATTACATCTAAAAAGTCTGGGACTAGAAGCCTAATACTAGAGTTAAATGCTTAGTCACAAGCTGTAAAATATTGAGTGAACAGCTAAATAATTTGAGCTCAGATATGTTACAAAAATGTGCCTTTTTTGGAGAGTGCTATGGAGTGTGGGTTTGGGGAGATAGAAAGTAATTTTGTCTCAGCAGGCTATACGGCCCATTCTCAGTTAATGAAATCCCTAATGAAAACAACCTTTTATAGTACATGCTGATTTGAAAACAATGAGATCTTTGGCTTGGTCAGATCAGTGGAAGAGTTACACCACCAGCTGTAGCATTAGTACTTGTAGGCCCAACAATTCCTTCAGGATTATTTGGTTTGTATTCATCATAAATCCTTTTTTTGCTGGCATAAGAGTGTTCTGTGTACACTTACACCAAAAGAGCAAATCAACACAAGAAAGAAGAACACTTCTAACAGAATATTAATCATATTTTCAAACTTCGCTGCTCGCATGTTTGCTAGAACTGAAGACTACATTATGGGGATTATTTGATTTTTAGAAAAGAGGCCAAAAATTTTCTATTTTTTATGAAGCTGAGGACTGCATCCTCAGCACTTTAAACCAGAGAGTTCTTGAAAAGACAAGAGATCAGGCTGCAGATACTTTTCTAAATCTCTATTATGTAGAACTGTATTTTTTCAAGACCAATCATTTTTTCACCCTCCTATTGAAATGTTGCATTTATATGACACCTTTGTTTACAAGCAAACAAAGATGCATTATATAGATGCATTAAAGAGACTCTTTGGATATTTGCAATTTGACTTTACTGTGTGCCCTGCCTCCTACCTGCTTTGTCCTTTGTAAACCATGACCATTTGACCACTCTGAGATAAAGTCAGTCATGAGTTCTTTATCACCCTTTCTGTACCAGAGAAAAACATAATAGTGTCATTATCTGAATGTTTAAACATTGATAATGAAGCTCTGATCAGGAGCAGCAGGCAAGATTAATCAAAGAATTACTGATGTATTTTATTCTTCGTTTTCAGTTAGTAGTGCATTTAGACTTGGAGGTTGTTAGACTTGGAAGAGTGGATTAGTGTACGCTAATATTCAAGGCCAGTAAACAAAAATGCATTTCTGTCAGGGTTGAGCTGATGTTCTAGCAGTGATATATTTCAGGTCATAGGAAGTGTCTTGTGCATTAGAAAATACAGCATTTCTTGTACAAACTTTTCCTCTTACTGTGCTGTGGCCACTACCCATTATTACACATTAACTGACTCCAAATTTTAGAGCAAGTACAGGATAGAAACTCTTGCTGTGATGAGACCAGTAAACAGTCTATTTAATTTTCCTTTCAGTTAAGATTGAATTAGTGCCTTTTTATCCTAAACTGTTTTTAAGAACTGGGAATTATTAAATAGAAAGCCACTAGAAAGCCATTAGAAGTGCCAGGTATTTGCATGTATACTGATAGTATTTCTACTTTGAATCAATTTGACCACTCAGTTTCTCAAATAATCAAAGTGTACATTCAAGATTGATGGATTTTGACTGAGATTTTTGACTGCACACTAAGACTAAAGAATTTATGAAGTATGCCCCCTTTATATTTTTAAGTATTTCCATATCCTTGTTGATTAGACTAGTAAATAGGTTTTAAGTTTAGTTGGTTTTAATGAGGGAGGGATTAGTTCTTCAGCATAGACTTATATATTTCTATAAATAGCTATAGGATAATGTTATATTTTTTCTAAAGTACCTCTTTAAAATTATGACCATCAGTTATATTTATTTTATGAAATTTCAGAAAAATAAAGAATTATTTTCCTCACAAGGAATTTTGTGGGTATCTATCAAAGAAGAATACTATTAATTTAAAGGTGGAATGTTTAATTTAATATTTTGACAGTTTTAGCCTCCTCAGGCCCTTATCTTTAAGCCTTAAACTAGTTCAGTAACACATTGTTTATACGCTGATTTTGATGTTGACTAAATTGCAAATTTTCTGTCCGGATTCTGCATTTATTTACAGAGTTCTTCATTACTGTCTTCATTATTGATCCATTACTGTGGGAAGAAAAATAAACCAGAGAACACTGCATGAGGCCCTATGCAGAGATATTATCACAACGTCACCACTCACCACTTTGCAAAGTGGCATCTTGAATATCATTCTGCAGCAAATGTGGGTGATTTGGAAATTCACTCAGTTTATAACCTTGAAGCTTGATTTTTTTTCTCTGTAACTTTACTTCATCTTTAAATGGTCCTAGTTCTTTCTTGGAACTTTTTTTTTTTCCCAGTCCTTTGAAACTCAATATTTTCTGTTTCTTGCAACATGACAATTGTCTGTCTTTGGGGTCAAGGGGAAATATAGCTGAAGTATACAGCTACTTGGTGAGGAGAAAAAGGCAAAAAAGCTGAGGATTTGGCCAGGATATATCTTCAGATTACAATGTTTCTCGTCATACCTCTGAAAGAGATTATTTTAAGAGAAGTATAATTTTGCTAGCAAAAAGAAAATCAAAAGATGTCCCTAAATCAAAACAAAACAAAGTAAAACAAAAACAACAACAACAAAAAAA
>VXBU01006361.1:198773-209833 GCA_013400315.1 Bombycilla garrulus
CTCTGTTATTATCTAAGACAGCTGCCTGCTGATATTCTTTATCCAGGCTGAATTTTGCTTTCTGTTATAATTCACACTGGTTCTCTGAACTAAAGCAGGAGCCTGAGTAAATTTCTGTGGCTTACTCCCACACACAGATTGACTAACTTGCAGATACATGTTGAGTCTTATGTTCTCTTCACAGCGATTCTCATCTCCAGTAGCAGCACACCCACTTTGATTACTTGAGAATAAAATTTACTGGGTTACTTAAACATGTTATTTATGTATAACTTAAAATTCCAGTAAAAAAGAATAATTTAAGATATATAATTTTGAGGAGCATTAAACACTGCTTGTCAAGATACATTTTGAGGAGTCTGATTAATATTTTATATTATTTACCCTATCTTCAAAATGGACTGCTTTCAGGAGCTGCTAAACCATCATTTTGCATTTACCTGTTACAGATTATATATGATGAGTGCCATACTCATGTAAGTGTACACTGAAGTTGCCCTACATGCTAGACTGCCTGACTTACTAATTTTTTTTTTTTTTCTAATAGCACACAAGCAAATTTTTATGCTTGGGGAGATGTGCAGCATATAAAAAAACTTCCAACATGGAGAAACAGTGCCGGGAAGAAGTGAAGGAGACACAAAGAAAATCAGTTTGATTCCTTTGAATTGTGTTTACCAAGTTGTGTTTTGAAACAGAGGCTTTTGAATGTTGTCATTGTTTTACCATCTATATCGTTTAAAGTCTAGTGAATGGCAGTCAATTCAGTACACCTGAAAACCTTCTTGTTTTCTCAGCTGCATTCATGTTGAAAGATGGAACAGTTTTTTAACAAAAAGGGCCAGGAACATAAATCTGACAATCCTGCTGTACTAGAATCTGTTCCTTGACTTCTCTGTAAATCCGAATTTGCTGGAGGAAAAAGTATGTCACAAGGGAACAGTTTTAAAAAATTATTTTTTCCTCTTAAATAAGCATATTCAACCTGCACATACTTAAGGAGAATGTCCCTAGAAAAATAGAATAATTTATGTTCATTTTATTTTCTCTATAACATATTGCCATGTAACCAAAAATAATTTGTTTCCAGTCAGAAGTTGGAAATGGAAAATCTGGAGACAAAAATGTCAAATGTGGAAACAAAATCACACCATATTAAAATGGCAAAATGGCAACTTCATTTGCACTATGACTAAAATAGTTTTGGCATGCAAATGCATCTCTGTTTATAAGGGGCAATTGTGGGCTTGGGCATATATGATAATTTAGAAGACATGTATTTTTCTTAGAAGGGGATGCATTGTACAAAGTCTTAATTACCATGTTAATATCATCACTGCATCTAGCAAGATCTTAACCATTCTCTTTTTTTAACTAAAATGGCTAGAAACTGTGAAAATCTTACAGCCTTTGTTACTCTTAAGATCAAAGAAACTGGTTAAAGAAGTTTTCTCTGGCCTTCAGCTATCATGTGAAGAAACCATGGCCCTAACTTAGACCAGATCATGTTCCCACCTTGTTCCTACATGAGGTAGGAGGGTGATACATATATTTAATAACTGAGCAAGCCACTAGGGGAAAAGATCTGAGAAGAAGGGATTATTGACTATCTTAAGAAGAGCGCAATTGGGTGATGGCATGACTAGGCCTTAGCATTTTACAGAAGTAGAATGCACAGTATTTTTCAGGAAAAATACATTTTTGTAACTCAGAGGATTAAAACTTCTGTAATTAATGAGCAGGTTAACATCTGTGGTGCTTTTCAGTTTCTGGAAGTACATGCAACACCAATGATCATGAATCAGAGATTCTTCTAACTCTAAGAAATTGGAACAGGTTCTGAGGGAATTTGGACAATGCTCTCAGGCATATGGTGTGATTCTTTAGGATGTTCTGGGCAAGGCTGAGAGTTGGACGTGGTGATCCTTGTCAGGTAATCACCATGGATTTGTACTGGGCTTCATTCTAGTGACTGCAGACATGTACTGGAACTATTCCAGTCCTTTCTCCTGCAGCCATGGCCCATTTTCAACATGACATATGCCCTTACATAAATTGAACCTTTGAATTTACATTCAATCCTGTCTTCCCATGTATTGTCATGGCTGTCCAAGTCTGCCGTGAGTCTCAGTCAGCTATGCCCAAAGTACCTCCTGCATGGAGCAACCTGATGGAGACCAAATGGATTTTAAATGAAACTACTGTTGTGTAGAAGCAGTATTATTAAAATGTGAGGTAGGATTCTCATTAAGTGTATGAAAGTCCAGCTCTTGTGCTGCTATGGACTGGAAATAGAAGGGGTTCATATGTACTTTTTAAATTCACTCTGTCCTTTTAGAAGAAATGTTTTGCATTTAGGCATGGCTCCTGACAGCTCAGAGGGTTTCTGTCTTGCAGCAAAGTGCTTAGCTAGTTCCAGACGTTAGAAAGTGCCTTTCCCTTCTCCTCTGAGACCTGCTTACTTCATTCTGCTCTCATCAGTTCCTCTGCATGTGCCATAACCCCTAAACAGCAAGCAGCAGATCTTCTCCATGTTTTATCCTGTTTCATGCTTCTTTCTCACAAGCAGATTTGTTTTCTCTCCAGGGTACTCCCACACTATGTGGAAGCAATGAAGGAGAATGAAGCACTTAAAAAACCACAATCAAATCCCTCATTTTTTGTGTTTATCCTTTTTCATTGTTTAATGACAGATGTAATTTTATTTATTTAGCAGTTTTCCTTTTAAAACCTGATATTGTTCCTCTGTTTCTCCTGCCCTTCCTCTTCATGTGGAGGAAAAGGAAATCCACTATCCTTGCTCCATTTAATCTCTTGTCCAAGCAAGTGTTGCTGTACGTAGTGCATTAGTTTTAAAAATGCACTTCCTTGGTTGACAGATGGAGAGGAATTTGGTATAACTTCATTTGAAGAGTTAGAAATATACTTTTATGGAGGCGTTCAAGAATGCTGTTCTCTTCTCAGTGCTCTTTGTCAAATATAATTCACAGGTGGTAAATAAAAGTCTCTGCATTGTTGTGCAGTGGATATTTCAGATGACTTTTACATCTGCCACATTATCATAGAATCATTGAATGGTTTGGTTTAGAAGGGACCTTAAAGATCACCGAGTCCCAACTGCCCTGCCATGAGCAGGGACATCTCCTATTAGACCAGATTGCTCAGAGCCCCACCCCAGTCTGGCTTTGAACATTTCCGGGGATGGGTCATTTGCAGTTTCTCTGGGCAACCTGTTCCAGTGCCTACCTCTCACTGCAGAGAATTTTATCTGTTCATCTAATCTAAATATCCCTTCTTTCAGTAAGTACCCATTAATCCTTGTCCTAACACTACAGTTCCTGATGAAAAGTCCCTCTCCACCTTCCCTGTAGAACCCTCCAGAAAATGGAAGGTTGCTATGAGGTCTCCCCACAATCTTCTCTAGGCCAAATAGTCCCAACTTTTTCACCCTTTCTTTATAGTGGAGGTTCCCCAGTCTCCTTGTCAGCTTTGTGGCCTGCCTCTGGACTTGCTCCAACAGCTTCATGTGTTTCTTTTGTTGCGGGCATCAGAACTGTATGCAGTATTCCAGGTGGGGCTTCCCAATAACAGGGTTGAGGGTAAGAATTATATTCTGCAGTGTCTAACTGTAATGTTCACATCATGGTTAAATAATGATCAGCTAGTGCAATGGTTGCTATTTGTTTCAGATTTGTTGTTTTTTTTTTTCCCAGAGAAAAAGATAGTCTCAGAGCTGACTCTACATCATAACTGCTGTGTAAAACATCCACAAAGCAATATTTTTTTGGATCTAGAATATGTTTTTCTTGATGTAGAATTATAGTTCCTCACTCGACAAAAAAACTTCCAAATTTAGAATAAGTTATTTATAATTGTCTCCAGCAGGAATTGACTAATAGACACCACTGACAACCATTCCAAGAAATAAATCCAGACTGAAGTTCAGGAGCCATGCCTTTTTACAAGTAATGGTGCTGTTCTTGTTCAAAACAAATGAAGATAATTAAGTTCAGTAAGAAGACAACTGTGAAGAGCCAGGAGTTTTCCTTTCACAAAGAAATGGAGACATCTGCCAGGTGCAACTATGCAAAGTGAGGCAACAGCAGCTTCCAACGAATACACCAGACAATGACTGATAAAAACTGCTTCAAGCAAGCATTGCAAGTCTTATGCCAAAAGCAATGTGTCTGCTGATAGTAAAACAAGAATATTAAAATTAGTAGTTTTGGCACACAAGAACCCAATGTTTGTAAAACTAATAAAGCCCTAGAACATCTGGCTTGCTTTCTAGTCCCTTGTATTGGTTTTGCTCAGCCTAGTTTTTGGTAGCAGGGGGAGGGCATGGAGATGACTTCTGTGAGAAGCTGCTGGAAGCTTCCACCATGTCTGGCAGAGCAAATCCCTGATGGCTCTGAAGATAGACATGCCACTGGCCAAAGCTGGGCCAATAACAGAGGTTGGTAACTTCCTCCGTGATAACAGATTTAAGGAGAAAATCAAAACAAAGTGGGGCACACACAGCTATTTTTTCTATCCAGAGAAGGGGTGAGAACATGTGAGGGGAACAACATGGAGACACTAAGGCCAGTGGAGAAGCAGGGCAGGAGCTGCTCCAGATGCCAGGGCCGAGATTCTTCTGCAGGCCATGGTGAGACCATGGTGAAGCAGCTGAGCCCCTGCAGCCCAGGGGATCCACAGGGGATGCAGAGATCCACCCACAACCCATGGGGATCCTTGGGGATGCAGAGATCCACCCACAGCCCTTGGGGGAGGTACCCATGCTGGAGCAGGTGGATGCCTGAGAGGAGGCTGTCACAGTCTGGGAGACCCATGAAGAGAGGGGGCCCTGCTTTGAGGCTGGAGTAGCCTGTCCTTGGAGGACTGCACCCCATGGAAGAGTGACCCACACAGCAGTTTTGGGAGAACTTATTGCCTGTGTGAGGGACTCATGTTGCAGTCCTTTTGGCAGGACTGCTGCTCATAAGGTTGGAGCCACGCTGGAGGAGTTCACGGAGGACTGTCTCCTGTGGGAGGGACCCCATGGTCTCACAGGGAAAGGACTCCTCTCCCTGTGCAGCAGAAGAAAACCTCAGTGATGGCCCAACCAAACCCCCATTCCCTGTCTCCCTGCACTGTCAGTGGGAAGGAGAGAGGAATTGGGGGAAGAAAGGTGGTTTTTCTAAGGGCTTATTTTACTTCTCATTATCCTCTTCTGACTCTTATAGTAACAAATTCACTTTGTATCTCTAAGTTTTGCTGTTTTGCTCTTGGTGTGTTTTCTCCTGGTTCTCATCTCAAATCATGAACCCTTCATTAATTTTTCTCTCCTCTGCCCAGCTGTGGAAGGGGAGGGAGAATCAGCAGCTTTTGTGGGTGCCTGGTGTTGGGCCATTGTCAAACCATAACAGCACTGTGTTGCTGTCAGTTTCTATGTAAACTCTAAGTATCCTTTTAAAAAGGGGAAGGATTAAGTAAGAGCAGAGAAAAAGCACTCAGCTGACATACTTGAAAATGAAGGTTTTATTGATCCTTTTATGAGAAAAGGTAGCTGCTGGGATTGTAGTTGCCACCAAATCTTAGTTAATATGATGTACAATCTGAAAATGAGGGGGTCCACCCAGTCCAGGACTGCAATTGCTTCACTGCATCAGATGACAGTACACTTGAGTAATACATGTGCTTCAGAGCTTTCCTTTTCCTGTAGTGAAAAAGTTAAAAGAATGGGAGAGGTATTTTGTGGCTGCTCTTGAGCTGGGAAGCCAGCCTTGTTGAATGACATTTTAGGTATGAGACTTTAGTAACTCAGTTAGGTGTTGAATCCCAGCTGCTCTGGGTGTAGTTTAAAAATAAACACAAAAATAGTAATTAACTTTCAGCAGTGGAAATGGGTCAGACACATTCTAAATAAGGTTTCTGAAAAACTGCATTTCCTTGCTCCATAGCAGGTCAATTTAGTTGCTGGTATCTGTGAGGAAGACTAAGCTCAGATTTCACAGCTCTTATCATCCTCTTCATTTAACAATTATGATTTTAGTATGGTTAAATATTTGAAATGACATCTTCTTTCCTGAATTATGAAATAAAACCAACAGAACAACAGGTTGTTTTGTTTTGTGTTGTTGTGCCTACACAACATGTAAGCACGGTGTTTGCAAGTTATATCCAGATTTGTCATAATTTCTCTTTACTTATGCTGGATTTGTCAAGGTTCAAGGTTAATCTGCATCAGGTGCTGTACAACCATATATAAAGTGAACTCTAAGGTAATGTGTCAGCAAAAATAAGAGAGCTCAAAAACTCTTTTTTACCTCTCAAGTGTGAAGTGCCTCCTAGCAGATATGCATGTTTGATTTTTTTATCCTATTTCAGACTGAACTATAAGTAATGTGCTCTTGAAAGTACAGATTTAATTTGTGTTTGGAATTAGTCATGCTCTTAAAGTTCTATAGAGCAGAGGACTGTACCTCTTATAGTTCTTCAACTATCTCCGTGTTATAAATCTTTGCAACTATGGTCCCTGCTGATGCTGGACACAACATGGACTTGACTAGCAGGCTGCACACTGGGAAGTGATACCTGCACATCTCCAACACATCATGGCTGTCCAGACCATTACGGTCCTATCAGAATCTGCTTCCTGTGAATTAGATGCTGCAGCTTCTATTAGATACTGCCTGATACCTTCCTTTGACAGACATGCTGTGTCATTTCTGCTTGTGAAAACCTCTGAAATTATTTCAACATCCTTCATTCTCAGCAAGAGATGCTCTTCTTCCCTGGAAGGCATTCACCATGAAGGCCTCCCTTTCCCATGTCTCCTTCTTCACCTTGTGTTGTCTTCTGCAACACCCGACTGAATATCTAAGTGGTGTCCATGATTAAATACTGAGAGCTTTTATTATTTAGCTTGGTGTCTCTCATCTGTATTTACCTTAGATATAGTGCAATGTTATAGTAATCTTATTCTGACAGATTCTGAGGTTTTATGCAAAAAAAAAAAAANGTCTTTTTCAAGCTCTCTGCAGAAAGAATACTTTTTCCCAAAAATTATGGAAAAATACAGTTTAGATTTTTAGATGTTTATTCAATGAAGTCTCAGGCTTCCAGTCTAGCAGACTTCTTCTCTTTCCATGAAAATTTTCCACAAAATTCCTCTGAAGGATATTTTGTGTAATTCTCTTTTCGTATTCTACTCTTCTTTTAGCGTGATGAGCATCAGCACTTCCACTCAGAACTGTTTCTTAATTTTTCACATTGCTGTTATCTGATATATGGGCAGCTGGGAAGGTGTTCAGTGAGATTTTCAAATCAGATATTCTGGAATGAACACTTGAAATAATTGCTTCTACTTCTCCTCAGCCATATTCTGTGCCATTCTAAACTAATGCATTATAAAATGTTCAGCAGGGCTGAAATAGAAACCGGTAAATGTTAGGTTCTGTTAGTCTTGTACATAATGTGTTCTGCTGGCAGAGAAGGCCTGGTGTCTGTGCTTCTCCAGGGCAGGGCTGTCTCCAGCTCTAGGAAAGATGGGACTAGGGACTCTGTGACCAGAGTTAGACTCATTTGTCCACTCAGTTCTCCCCTTGGGTTTGCAGTTCTTTTGTATGTGTGAGATTGTAGAACGAGGAAGCTCCGATAAAGCCTATTACATATCAGTCCTTAATCAGATTCTGCCCAGCTGGCTGTTAGGTACTTGTTTTTCCAGCTTTCTCTCTTCAAAATCCCAGAAGTTTGAGGCTGCTACGTGCACAGACCTGGGACAGAGTGTAACTATGTAGGAGGACACAGTTAGCGAATAAATCAGAAGTAAAATCTGCAGGAATCAATTATTTCCCCAGATTCTTCTTTTCTTCTTTCTTTCTAGTTGATGCCATTATTCCCACCTCTAGGAAAAATCACTTTTAATAAAATGCTGCCAGTTTCAGTTAACCACCAGTTAATATTTTAATCACTACAGCACTATTCATTCTACTCAGATGTTAGCTCAGACTATTTTCATGTCTTAGCACCCAGCAGACAATTTTAATTTATGGAAAGCTTTTCTCTGCCTTCAACCAGATTGCAATTTTTCTTTCCTCTTATCTATGTTAGTTATTATAATGCATTTTGCATTAAAAGGTTTCTTTAATGTATGCTTTTTTTCTTAATTCAACTGAACATACAGTCAAGCTATCACTAGTGAGTATCTTGAAAAAAACTTTTACCAAACTGCAGTGCAGCAATTATGCAAATAAGTGGACTTACTGATTTTAGCATTACAAAATTAGCATACTGTATTTAAAAATAAATAAAAAGTTATAATGGATTTTAAATATTTATGATAAGTTGTTTATCGCTGAAAATCATCACAGCAGCAACTTTTTACGTTTTTTTCTCTACCAATTTTCTCTTGGCTTACAACATGCTGTTATGACTAAGATTTGAAACACAATCTTCAGCTGATTTAACTTAGAGGCACCCTACTGTTTTTGATGAAGTTCTGTGAATTTACATCAGCCACAATTCTGCACCTCTTCTATGACATGCTGTGAGAAAGTTGGACAGCAGTCTGGAATTTATGAAATACATTGTGCTTATTCTTTTACTGAAATCCTTTCATTGACTTACATTTTGTTAGTCTGCATTTGGGGACAAATTAATATTCTACATTTTTGTCATTCTGGAGCTGTACAGAGTAGTCTCTGTGCAGATGGTCCACCAAGTCCTATCACTTCTTTGTGCAGACATGCACTTTCTTAGGCTTACTCTGTTACACTGGAAGAAGTCCCACCAACTTGCGACTAGAATGGGCCTTCAGTCGCTGCATGAATAATTTTTATCTGAGGTTTTGAAAGACTGGTAATTTGCAGTGATTAGCCTCCAATGTCTGCCTCCTGGATTGGGCTCTTTCAGTGAGGCAGCACCTCTCAAACTACTGCTCAGCTGCACCAGATGAAAAATTCAGCTTGTTTCTGGCAGGCATTTTCAGGGGGCATAATTCTCCAGGTCAGCAGATGCTCCTTTCTTGTCACTGCAGTCTCTTCAGAAAAGGAAGAACAGATGAGATTACCAGCTGCTGTGTGGCACATATGTGATAGGGCTTAGACAGGTGAACACTGTCTGCCCCATTCTGGGTGAATGCAACTGATATGTACCCCAATCATCAACCCAGTTCTAATTTTAATCACTAGATGGAGTAAAGTCACTGTGTATTTCTGGATATTTTAAAATTCTCCATTTTAAGTGAAAGGATGAGATGGAAAATCAATGGTACATTTAGAGCTAGAACTTACACCAAAGACAGCTGTCATCTAGATTTTGTTACACTTATGAGAGTCTAAACCATTTACTCCAGAGAAAAACAGCTATGACTTTTCCTTTCCCCACATTAGGCAATCTTTTCTACACTTCAGCAGCATAGTAGGTGTAGGGGGAATTTTCTTCTGAAATCTTGCATTGGCTGATGTCATACCCTGTGACTGCTGTCTGCTTTCCCTTGATAATGCCTAAACAGACTATGAAGGCAAAGCTCACTTGGAAGGTGATGGTTTTTAGTCAAACTTAAAAAGTATCCTCAAGATGAAATAGAATAGAAAGCAAAAGCCTTGGACTTAGGATCCTCACTTGATGGGAACGTGGACACCCATTTTTATACCTCATGGTCCTATTATGTGATAGAGAACACAATACTCACTATTGAAAATATTGTGTGTTGGCCCCAGCTAAAACTGTGAGAAGCTTCAAGAGGACGTAGTGTCAGGACTTTCTCAGACAATCATCTGGAAAACGCTTGGTAATAAACACTACCCTTGTCTCCCTCTCTGGCTCTTTGAACATTTTAATTCTTTTGCTATGAATCTTGTGTCTAGTCAGTACTTTTGTAGTTTTCTGTTTGGGCTATTTATGGACAACCATGCTTGTTTCTTCTTTAGACTCCAGATGATTTAACTTTAAGCAAGACTCAAGATAAAAGCTCAGCTTGGATCGGTAGGGAGAGTGGCAGTGTTCATGCTGGAGGCTTAAGAAAGGACTGATCATAGAAGGAACCATTAAATTATACAGACATTGGAAAGGTTTTTCCCAATGTAATTCCCCACCCCATTGTATCCTGATAATCATGGGACAAACTAATGGCAAGCAGTTCTGTGCTGAGCACTGGTCTAAGAGAGCGATACCTCTGTTGCAGCCAGTTTGTTTGTTACATGCCTGTGTTATGAATAGTGATGGGGTTATTGAACAAAGGTTTTATGAGGCGGCATCCATACAGCAACTCACTGACAGCAAAAACAGGAGCATAAGTGATACTTACACTTTATGTCCAGGTTTGGAAGCATTAGGCAACCATGCAAATACTTTTTGAAGGTAGCTAAGAGTCTTGTCATCCCTTGGCTGCACTGATTCTAGTGTGATTTGAGAGAATTATACCTTACATGGAAGGTGGGCCGCATTCTGCCTATACTGCCAGTATTGATGGTCACGGGGCAAGGTGTCAACGCATATCTACTGTATGAACAAATCTTCAGGGTGGGGTCTTAAGAATTAAGATTTTTGCTTTTTCTCTAGGTTATTGCAAAACTACAGATTTTAACATTTCAGGGAGGTGCAATTTGATTTTTTACTCTTTCATGATGGTAGGATTCACTTGGGAATGGAGCAGAAACATGTTTTACACAGAAATCCACAAAGCTGGACTATTTGTTAAGTAAATAGAAAATTTTCCAATCACCTCCTGGGGGACGAACATGAACTACTTAACTGAGTAATGTCTTCTTCTTTTTTTTTTTCTGTTTATATTCCTGAAAAATACAATAAAAGAAAGGTAAGGTATCAGCATGCTGCAGGAGAAGAACAAGTGCTACACACTATTCAAACCCAGGAAGATATCTTGGTAATATTTGAATTATTTCATGCAGATAATACTGACTAAAACAGAGACAATACTTTATACCAAGATATTTAAAAATGTAAATCTTTTATAACTGATAAATGAGAGGCAATAGAAGCTTGGCTTGTAATAAAGTAATTCAGGGTTGAAACCTAAGAAGACTGATGCAATTTTCCAGCTGGCTTATCCAGAA
>VXBU01006361.1:209915-274780 GCA_013400315.1 Bombycilla garrulus
GGCTTATCCAGAATGCATGTAATCATGCATGCACTCTAAGATGTGTTTTATTTTAGTGGAATAGTTGTTTGCATACTGCAAAAAATATTTCTGTCTGCTCTGCAGTGGTTTTGGACCATGAAATAACTGCTGTGCTTTCAAAGAGCTTTTATTTTAAGAAAAATATTTGTCTTATTTTTCACTGAACAAAGGAGATATATGCTAAGAGTTATATGTAATATTAAGATTNTTTCACAGTCACTAAATTTAGGAAAGATTGGGAAAAATCCCAATAATCTTACCTGATATTAAAAAGCTTTTTCAAAGATTTTTCCTCCTTTTTCAGATGTAGTCTTCAGTAAGTTCTTATGATGCTATTTTTAATGACAGCATTAAAAAATATCTCTGTATAATTTTCTATATGCACTAGTTGATAAAAATATTGTATGTGGGGTGAAGTGGGAAAATCAGTGGCTCATTCAGTGAATTCTTCACCCAGAAAACTTCCACAGTAGACTGGCAAAATCAAATATTTTTCTTTAGAATGTACATCAGATTAATCATCATATCAGATGTGTAGATGTGATTATGCATTAGGAAATGATATTATTTTGGACCATATTTAGACAAATAACTAATATGGAGTTACTGTTTTACTGAATAAGTATGGAGTGAATTCCTTTGCTAAGAGAAGAGTAGAAAATGAGACTCAGAGATACAGAGCAGAACATTATTCAGTTCTAGTTTATGTCCCTATAACTTAAAAAAAAAGTTAGTACAAAAAAGGGGGAATCTCTGGATTATCTCACTTCTACAGTTGTACAGTCCTCTTACAATGTTGTCTAATACATAGACTACCTATAAATTAAAGTCAAGTGGGATAAAACAGCATGCACATATGTATTAAATGCTGTACTTGTTTATGTGAGAGTACAAGAGTGAGCACTCACAAGGGTGAGCAGCAAAATATTTCTTGACAGGAATTATACTCTTTTTCAGCCTGATCAGTCAGACAGGACTTGAATTTCCTACTGACGCTCTTTCAAGGTGAAAATGGCCACTAGCCAAAGAAACAAGAATAAGTGGAAAGTGCTCTGTGTGGTTTACAATTTGTTTCAACCATCCTAATTCTATGCAGCTTGATCTTTCCAAAATCAAACTGTGGGTATTAGAGAGACTGTAAATAGAAGATAGTATGTCACAACATGCTAGAACAGAACTCTGTAGGCAGAGGCATCCTACCACTCTTCACTTCTACCAATGCCTTGCATTCCAATAGTATCTAACATGTTCATACGTGGTAGCAATACCTTCTTTCAGTGGAGTTTCTACAGCAATTCCCTGCTTTTCTCATCTTTTTGGACCTACAGAGCTATGATAAGATAAATGAATAGATATAAACACATAGCAAGGAAAGGATTTTGATAATCTTGCAGTGATCCTTTAGCATCAGCCTAGCAGCCACGTGACTTACTGCATGGTAGTGGGCCTTCAGCATTACCAGCAGTCGTGGCAGTCTTCACTGCTGCTCAAGGGTGCAGGCATTAGCTACCACACAAGCTTGTCTCTCTGTCCTCTGATGAGTGCTGTGCTGGGAAACCCAGATGGCAGGTTCACAGTACTGTGTGCCAAGATGGGCTGCTATCCAAAAACCTTAAATCACATGCAGCACAAAATGGATTAGGTAAAAGTGCAAGCATTGATTCATGACATCCAAAAGAAACAACAGTTACAAATGACAGTTACATTTATTTTTAAAATTTTCAGGCTGAAAACCAAAAGAGAGATTATTCAATCTATTTATAGTAAAGTTACATCACAGTAGAATTTCTTTGAAAAAAATCATCTTCTTGCTTGGGAAAAGACACGTGCAGCCATGCCAGATAATCATAACAATGTAGATATTATGAAAATTAAGCCATCAGTAGAAGACTTGGATACATGTTTAGATTTTTTGAACTCCTTGAAGTTGCATGAAACTATGGAAACTTTGAAAACTTAGTTTGAATACTATGGGTATTGCAATTAAATCTGCCCAAGCAGTTGAATTCTTTTTAGACATTACACAGCTAAAGAGAGATAGATTATTAGATTTAAGCCTCTGAGATAAATTCAGAAATCTTCTCAAGTCTTTTTTGGTCTCTTGTAGCTAATTCACCTGCTCTGCTAATCTAGGTACTGCAATAAACAGATAACGTATTGCCCTATAGTGTAATCTGTGCGGGTGCAGGAGTATGGGAGAGGGTTTTGTTGCTATTGGTTTCTTTTCCTTCTGGATTAAATTTTAATTTTTAGGCTGATCTGGAAAAATCTGATTATATATATTTCATACATTACCATGCTTATACAGGACATAGGTCTACTATTTTTCTTTCTCTCTGTTTGCTTCTTTACAGGAAAATAAGGGTCTCAAAGGAAAGAAAACCAGCATAAGTTCTCAAAATCCTTGCAGACAGAAGACAAAATCAATAGCTCAATTAGTTATACTTTCTACATATGACATGGAAGGAAAGATGGGATGGCAGGCAAGTCAGGAGGATGGCCAGGTGGCTGAGGCCAGTGGCACCTTCACCTATATCAGCAGTACTGTGGCCAGCAGGGCCAGGGAAGTGATTGTCCTTCTGTGTCAGCATTGATGAAGTGACACCTCGAGTCCTGAGTCCAGTTCCCAATTTGAAAAGGACATAGAGGGGGTGGAATGTTTCCAGAGAAAGGCAAGAAAGCTGTTGAATTGTTTGGAGCACAAATCCTATGAGAGGCAGCTGAGAGAGCTGCAATTGTTTAGCCTGGGGAAAAGAGACTCATGGAAGGAACCTCATTGCCCCCACATGTACCTGAAAGGAGGTTGTAGTGAGGTGAAAGTTGGAATCTTCTGCCACTTCTCAAGTGGAAGGATGTGAGAAAATGGCAGAAAGTTGCACCAGGGAAGGTTCACATAAAATATTTGAAATTCATTATTTTTTTTAACTAAAAGAGTAGTTAGATATTGTAATCAGTTGCCCTGGGAGGTGGTGGAGTCACCATCTCTGGAGGTGTCTGAATGTGTCACATGGTTTAGGTGATATTTTGGTGGTGCTAGGTTGAGGGTCAACTAGATAATTCTCAAGGTTTCTTCCAACTTTGATGATTCTGTGACTCTATGATTTATTCCTCCCTACTGTCCACTACAAATTTTTTCTGAAGGAGAGGCTGTTAAAAGCAGCATGTTATTAATCCCATCTGCCATTAAAACAACCTTCAGAAGTCAAACTGACCAAAAAAAAAAACAAGCAAAGAAATCAAACCTGCCATCAATACTTTAAAAAATCAAGGGCATGATCCATTTTAAATTTACATACATGATCTGACAGACTTCTGTCAAAAGCAGTGATGCCAGGAAGTATTTAGAGGGATGCTGTGCATTACAGACTCCCAGGAGCAGAGCTGGGGGGGGCTGGTGAATGGTACAGGTGTGCAGATTGGTGAAGACCTGCTGTAGTTGTGGCCTGTGGCTTTGCTTCACAGTCCAGGGAATCTAAAAGTCCCCTGCAACTTCTTAAGAAGCTAGACTCATTGGACAGCCAAACAGTTGTACCAGCCTGCCTGCAGCATTGTTTTAGGGGAAATGATCAAACGGTGGTAGATATTTCAGTAGCTGAAGCCGTGAAAATACTATTTCCTTAAAGCTATCAAAATTTTAAAACATGAGTAATGGTACATATAGAACCATGCAGTGCTGTTTTCATGCATGAAATACAGGTAACTCCCTGGTGGGGAAAGCTGAGAAAGTGGTGTGCTTTCAGCCAGAAAAGCGTGACTACTGAACCTTAAGGTACCTGCATTCACAACATTAAAACTAAGGAATGATTCTAAATTGATAGAGAAGCAAAATGCCACTTGTGGCTATAGTTCGATGTAACAAAATAGGGAAGTGCTGAGCAAGAGAGACCAGCTGAGAAGAGAAACCAATAATGAGAGAATCTCCTAAGGGTTGTTCAGGTTAACAAAAGTGATCCTGCACTGATTCAATCATAATACATTACAAGATAATTTGATGGATTCTCTCTGGGGTGCTTTGAACTTGTCTGGATGCCAAGTGCCCACCAAAACTGCTCTAATCACTCACCTCCTCTTCTGGACAGGGAAAGAAAATGTAATAAAAGTCTTGTGTGTTGAGATAAGAACAGAGAGAGAACACTCACCAATTACCATCATGGGCAAAACAGACTAATCTTGGGGAAATTAATTGAATTTATTAACAATCAAACCAGAGTGGGATAATGATAAGAAAACCTAGATCTTAAAAACAACATACTCCCATCCCTCTCTTCTTCTCCAGCTTTATTTTACTCCTGATTTTCTCTATCTGCTCCCTTCCAGCACTGCATTGAGATAGGGATGGGGGCTGTGGTCAGTTCACCTCATGTCTCTGGTGATTTTTCCTCCTCACTGGGAGGAATGCTCACACCCTTCACCTCTGCCAGCATAGGGTCCCTCTCACAGGACACAGTCCTACAAGAAGTGTTCCTATGTGAGTAATTTCCACAGTCCTACAAGAAGTGTTCCTATGTGAGTAATTTCCACAATCCTTCATGAAGTGTGGAAACAGTCATTGTAGGATCCTTTGTGAAGTCACAAATTCTGCCTGCAAACCTGCTTCAGTGTGGGCCCATGTCTCCACAATGCCACAGGTCCTGAGAGTAGCCTGCTCCAATGAGGGTTTATTACAGGGTGACAGCTTCCTTCAGGCATCCACCTGGTCCAGTGTGGGGTTCTCCACAAGCTACAGGTGGATCCCTGCACCCCTGTGGATCTCCTTGGGCTGCAGAGACACAGCTGTCTCAACGTGGCATTCACCATGGGCTGCAGGGGAACCTTGACACTGGCACCTGGAGCACTTCCTCTCTCCCCTGCAGTGACCTTGGTCTGAAGGGCAGTTCCTGTCACATATTCTCTCTCCACTTCTGGCTGAAGCTGATGGGGTTTTTTTACCCTTCAATTCTATATTACCCCAGAGGTGGTACCACTGTTAATAATGAGCTTAGCCTTGGTCAGTGGCAAGACTGTCTTGGAGCAGGCTGACATTTGTTCCACTGGATACAGGAGAAGCTTCTAGTGGCTTCTCAGAGAAATCAACATTCCTGTAGTACACAGTGCTATCTTGCCAGTGAAACCTTGCCATGCAAACCCAGTACACTATTCATATGGAAACCCAATACACTATCCATATCCAATCCTTTCTAAAATCTACCTGGAATTTATTCCAAATGACTGGAACCTAATAATTCTTCTGCTAAGAGATCAACAATTCTAGACTGGTTGTTATATACAGTTGTCACAATCTGCTTTAACATCAAGGTGCAAATCATTATGGTTCGAGGGATCTCGAGGTGCAAAATAAGCAGCAAACAGTAAGGGACTATAATTTCAACAAAACAACAAGCACTTTATTGAGTGCTGATCAACTCAGTTATGTGATAGAGGAGAGAAAGAGAGCAAAGTAGGGAGAGAAAGACAGAGAGCAGATGGGATATAGCTGCCAATGGCGAGACGAAGTCCTCGTNTGTATGGTATGTGCTGTACCATGGCAGCCGTTCTGCGCGAAGCACTGCACCGCAGCAGCAAACATCTCCCCCCTCAGCCAGGCCAAGTATGTCCTGGGGGGGTCTGTCCCAGTCTCTGTCCCAACGATCGGGAGGCAAAATGAGATCTTCAGGCCGACCCTTACAGCAGTCAGAGTTTTAGCAAGGCATTGAGCTGAAAATTGTGTCTGTCCCTTTTTATAAGTGGAACCCATACATGTTAATGTTTTTCCCAGACTCAATTTATAGCAGACACAGTTTTCATAAGTAGTTGAATTAAATTTCAAAATTTGGTGTTTGCTACAATTTAAATTGATGTATACAAACATTTGTTATAGGCAACAACTAAATATCACACAATTATACTCAAGCCTTGTATCCTGTAAGTGCTTACATTTGACATTCATTCAATTTAATTTCTTGCTGACTGGAGATAAGTGAGCTTTTTCTTATAGTCAAAGATGTCATAAAGTCCTAAAGAGAGGCTTGTGGAATTCTGATCTGTGTGCCCTGTGCTAGTTATGCGTTCATAGCACAACACGTACAGGCTTCAAAGGCATATGTGGCGACTATGTAATAAAAATTTTATTTAAATTATTAATGTTTGCCACAACCACCTCTAACTAATGCAAGAGAGAAAGTGGGAATTCTGCATGCTATATGCTCATTATTTAATAAGCACATTGTACAGTGCACAAACTCTGAATATTAATGAATTTCTAAATATAAGAATCCCATTATTTTGGAACACAACATACAGACAATAATGCCAAGGATAAAAATGCAAAAAATTGTGGAAAGGGATTAGCATGATGGGAAATGAGGCTGCTATTGGCAAAAGATCATTTGCAGTCAGCAATGGAAGTGTACTGAAGTACCAGCAGGCAACCAAAAGTTATTGGCTTGGACAAATGAGTATCATAGAAACAAGTATTTGGGATTGAGGAAGGATAGTGGTGTGAGACTTGGCTATGAAGCAAGTAAACATTGGAGGTGAGACTCATATAGTGCTGACAGGTGGTCCATAACTACTTCTCTCCTAAATCGTATTGACAAAGTGACTGGGGTACAGGCATGGTTAGTTGCCTTGCCCTGTGTTAGAGCATTCTGAGAAGAGCTAAAATTTCTTCCTATATGCATCAGCTAAGACGGTGCATTCAGAGTGCAATGTGGTGCTCTTCTCATCAAAATTGAGCACTTTCTCATTAAAAAAAAAATAAATAAAAAAAAAAAGGCAACAAAAGCCACCCAGTGATCTTTCAAAAGGGAGGCTGATTTCCTGATTCTGGCCCCTGAAAGCCAAGAAGTATAAAAATTATGTTAAGGCATGTTATTTCTGCATAAAAGCAAGGACTACCTTGAGTAATATTCATAGACCCTTTCTAGAAGAGGAATTCTACGTGACTGTCATGAGGAAAGCCACTCATCTACAAGGCAAATTGGTAAAGAGCTCAAGGGGACTATGATGATTAAGACTGTTACTGCCTTTATTCCATCTAGAGTATGCTTATAGCTAAAAATGTACAAACAAAATGAATATTTCCTCATAATTTTCCTGTAAAGTTCATTTAAAGGGAGGATACAGCAACAATGAAGCCCATCAAAAAGAGGAAGATACATGAATTACAAGACAGAGAATTAATAAAGAACCTCTACTACCATTGTGTTTCAGTCCTGGATAAGAAAGACCTGACGGATTTCTGAGATGCCCCCACAAGAATGCAAGCTGTCACTAAAAATATAATTAAGAAATCTAATATACTGTTTTCTTAACTTGGATTTAAGAACTATAACAGAAAATTGTTGCAGTATTGCAATAACACTCGATCGTACTCAGTCAGTAAGATTCCTGATATTAAAAATGTATCCATAAGGTCTTGATCTTCTGAAGAACACATCTTTTCTGGAAGAAAATTGTGCATAACCTCAAGCAGAGGTGCATGGTGAATATTTGAGGATGACAAGGGCTTTAACTGTATTAATTGTGTGCTGGATACAAGGGTGTATTGTCTCTCTTGTTTTTGTGAAATCAAATAGTTCTGTTTCTCTAACTCGCATAAAACCCCACCAGCTTCAAAAATATTACAATACATGTAGACCAAAGAAATGTGCAGTTACTTGACAACCTCCAGCACTCTCATAACAGCAACAGGATATATCTTTCACAATCCCTTTTTCTGGGGCACAGAACACTTGGCTTTGATTGTTCTCACTTTGTTGACCTTTGTGTTCCAGCTTGCTCTGGGCCTCTGTACTGTAAAATTATTTCTTTCACAGGCCTGTTTGAGTACATCTTTGTCCTTTACCTTTATGATACTCCAAAGCCACAGTTTCTTTCTCTTGGTGAAAAGATATCACTTCTTAGCAGTGAGTCTCTACAGGGATTACTGAGATAGTATTTATCTCTTCAGTGGAGGCAGAAATTTTACAACAGCCTGTTAAAGAGCACCAGCCTTAACTGTCTGGAAGATCTGAGATACAAAGGGTGAATTGTTATTTGGCTTCACAGACCTCTTCGAGCTCCAGCTGAATCATCAGACTGAGAAATCAGGATGGCTGTGGAAAAGGACTGCCTAGCTGTCGTACTGTGGAAGGGACCATTTAAAAGATTCTGGATCAGCACCTCCTTGGCACCCAGACCCATCTGCCTGCACTTGCATGGGAAGAAGACACTGGGACAAATCCCTACATTTAATGGTCCTGGGACACAACGCAAACATGTGGAACTTACCAATCACTTCCTGCTTAGAACGTATATGGAAAGGATAGTATGAGACATGATACTTCATGGCACATACTATCCTAGTTGGGGGAAACTAGACTGTATATGCAGAAAAGCAATTTTATTAGAATATTTAAGAAAAATGTTTTCTCTTTATAAGCAATATACTAGTTAAAAATGCTTTGTATATTTCCAAAATTATAGCAGAGGACTGGAATGACAGCCTCAAACTTTTGTCGTAAAAACCACAAATAAATAGTAATGGGTTTTATGTTCATTTTTTTTCTCCTTTTTTCCTTCTCTTTTTCAAGGAAAATATTCTTTGTGCCTCAAGAGATGAAATTCATTACTTTGTTTGTGATAAGATAATTGAAACATAGAAATCAATTACAACAATGTGCTTTCAAGCCTTTATTTCTTCATTTAAGTAACTGACAATTCAGAAGGACACAGACAATAGGCCTGTACCAGAACAGTGTTACAATTAAAATTGATTTCTATGAAAAACAATTACAACAGCTGTTGAAAAATCCAAGAAGGGTTGATGTTTTGAACATAACAGAATGCATTTCAAGAAAGTATTTGTACTGAAATGAGGTGGTTTGTAGATTTCCTCTTTGAATGAGGAGAAGAATCCTTGTGTTTATATGCTGGAGGGAGTGTATTTTATGATCTGAAAGGAGCATTTTATTACAATGAGAAAATAATTTTCTCATCAAGAAGTTTGCCTCTTACTTATGTTTCTGGGTTTCATTCTTACAGTGTAATACCCACCAGAGCAAAGTTTTGTCTTTTTTTTTTTTAATGCATACCTCCTTTTGTTTGTAGCGGTTTAGATTTCTGCTTTAGTAATTTAACCCTTAAAGGACAAATTGATTTCTCACATGTCTTTTTGTATGCAGTTTTCTAAGATGGCCGGCACATCCAGCAAATATTTCCTTCAGTTCTAAATGACTTGGACACACACTTTCCAACATCTTGAATAAAATGGAGGTACTGGTTAATCTTGTTTCCAAGGAGTAGTTGTTACATTTAATCATGCCAGATAGGCCCATACCTCAGAAACAGTTCCCAGTGACTGCTGGATGCAAGGCTGTAACCATTCATTAAGCATCAAGTATACTTCGCTGACATTCACAGCAAAATCTTCTGGCTTCAGTTCTAAAGCAGAAGCTGGGAATGGAGAAATTCCAAGTATTTGGCTCATGTATAAGAAAAACAATCTTGATTAAAAGATGAAGGTGGGGTTGGACACAAATCAATGTTGCGGCAAATAGAGTGGTGTCAGGACAAATTCCTTATGATAACACTGGCAGCAGTAATTTGAAAAGTGTATACTTCTTACTTTTTCTATTAAAGATTTGGGAAATGTGTGGAAACACTTGTTTTCTTTCAAGAAACTTGGATTAGAGTATGGAGAAATTATGGGACTTAGTTTTGGTAGTCTTGTATAAGGACATAATAGAAATGTTTTTGTATAGTCTGAGAGCTAGGTGTGACTCTTGACAATTGATGTATGTTTTGCATTAATTTCAACGTTTCTCATCTGAAATCAAAGGCAAAGACCCAAATTTTGTAGATGCTTTGGGAGATAATAAAGTTTTTCAAGCATTGCAAAACCACTAATTAAGTGAGGCGTTCAGAGGTCCTTTCATCCAATATACCACTGAACTGCATAAAAGACAGTGTCTAGTTGGTGTGCATCTCTCTTCACGATTTTGTTTCATATACTGCCACTGCTCTGCAAGATCCTTTAATTTAGAACCATTAGAAAGGCTGACCACAGGGCAGACCACTGCTGTTACCACCTCGCCAAGAGGACCACTCATCTGGAGCACTTTGAGCAGCGGGGCTTGCATTTCTTAAGAAGTATTTTCTTTGTTTGATATCAACCTCCATCAAAACTATCATTCCTCACACAGGTATGGATGAGCTATAACTCCTTGGCTTTATAACCCTTAGGGAAATGGCAGAATCTTATTTTTGAAAGGTAAATATTATTGTACTCTCCAAAGAGTTAGAGGTCCAGGGTTTTGATTACAGCTAAGAAATCCCAAGTTGCAGCCTTCTGTTTGTGTTACAAACTGTCAGCTATGCCTTCTCCAAGCCAGGCAAGGATGATCTGATATCCTTTAACAAAATGTGACAGCCTGCCAAACCCATAAAAGCCAACAAAAAAATTCAATAAGGCCCATTAAAATACAAATGTTTCTGCAACTTGGAAGGCTGCATTGCCTCTAACTTCTTGCATTACATGCCTGTTCAATATGAAAGCAAAATGTTATTTGCAGTGCATTAGAACTAGTGCAATGCACAAATGCATAAAAAGACAATATTCTTAAGGTGAGATGTTTGGTTTTAGTGATAGCAATAATTCTGATAAAGGTGTAATCTATTAATCTTTGTAAAAACAGCAAAGAGCTCTCTTAGCAAAAGTAATAGATTAAATTTATTATCACTGTCTTCCTATAATAAAATAAGTGTGCTCTCCATCACTTGAGCTTTTGAGTTATATAAATAGGTAAGTTATTGGAAAATAGCTCAGAAAAATATAACTTCCACTTAGGGACTGATGAGGTAAACAAGATATTTCAGCTGGTGATTACAGCATTAACTAGCTGAATGACTCCCCTAGCTATTAATTAATAAACCAGATCCTGCAAACCAAAATAATTCCAGAATTACTTAGACAATATGCTAAGTGCCAATGTAACATACTTTTTTTTAGATAAGTTTTAATTTCCATTCATCTTTACTATCCAGTCCTGCATTTTACTAACTTCTTACTGTATATCATTTCCCTTTGATTGCTAAGGTTGAAGCTTATCCTTCCAAGAAGACAGGGAAAATTAGGCTTTCCATGAGAAATTTCCTGTATCTAGGAAAGAAGGAATTTAGACTAAGTTTCCCAGACTGCTACTGAGCCTGTAGACAGAATGGCCAGTTCCTTTGAAATAACTCAGTGTTTCTTAATCCAGCACTTTCACACTTTATTTGTGCTTTCCCAGCATGAATTACCAGCCTCTCTCTAGTTCTAGATAGTATCAGAGATGAACAAAGCCCTTTTTTTTAATAGCATGTCATCTACAATTGTATGTGGGAAGGTTTTATGATGCAGAAAATTCACTGTGAGCATTTCCTCATGTGAGAATAACTCAGTCTCTGTGAATTTATTATACTTGGAAAGTAGTGGGATTTTCAATTTCCCATCAACTTTTAAAAATACAAAAATATTGAACTCAGGCATTTCTTAAAATAAACTTTGGATGCCAAGATTTGTTTATTTAAAGGTCTCTGTATTATCCAATATAGCGCTACTATGTGGCAAATCCTCTATAGTGGATCTGTAATAGTATAAATGTTCTTAAAAGTTTTTGAAAGTGACTGTGCTGTAGAAAATTTTTGTATGCTCTTAAAAATCTAAAGTGTGTTTGTCTGTTAAAAGTTACTCAGAAATCTTACCTTTTTTTGTAAATTTTAATGACTATGTCAGTGATTGCTTGATGTGATGGTGTTTTTCTCTACATGGTTATCATGGAGAAAACTGGTAGCTTCTTCTACTGTAAGAACTGGAACTTGCTCAATAAATCTTGTGATATAGGAAAAGGTTTTACCTCTTGATGTAGTGTAATCTTAGGGTGGAGCAATCATTTGAGGAAAAACCTCTGTTCTCTGTGCAGTGGTAGGTGCAATGGCTTTTTTTTATGTGATACTGAAGACAGTATTGCAGTACATTAGACTGCCAATCAGATTAAAAATATTATTAATAAAGTTGATTACTATAAAAAAATCAATGGAAAGTTTTGCTGACAATTTGCATTTGACATTCTATTCCAGAGGAGGATACAGTGGTGCAAGTCCGTCAAAATCTTTTGGACATGTCAAATGCAAATGCAGGAGGATAAGACACATTTCAGGGGACATAAGAGAGCTCAGATTCAGCCTCTCTCTCTGATCCTTGCAATCTATCAAGATTCCAAGCTGCTGCTTCTTTTCCCGAGGTTGCAACTATTCTGCCTTCTAGAGAACAGGACCCTAGCTTAGAGTATAATGGGGATGCAGGTGATAAATCTAAATTCAGATTATCCCAGAAACCGTAAACAAAATTTGCTGTTGGTAAAAGTACCTAGCTGTGGAATAATGGGAGTAGCAATAGTTTATATTACAGCCTTCTTCAAAGCTGATCTCTGATGTAGACTTGGTAGATGGTGGCAAGTCTCAGGGGGTTGAAATAGATTTCAATCTCAGCAGCATCTACTTTCCACCACTTAATTTTTTGTGATTACAGAGCTTCTTTGAATACTGGTGATTTCCTCAGTAACCATGTTTCAGATGTAGATTTTCAGTATTTGTTGCCTTCCGAGTGACACAACTGGTGAAATCTATCTTTCTGCTGTTCTCTCCGTGGTGCTGTTAAGTGGCATGCTTTTCCTCTTCCAGCATTTGCCTGATTGGTATCCCCATCAATTACCTGAACACAGTGCGCGAGTGAAAGTGAGAAAGCCAGCTGACTGATACTTTGTACGGATAATAAATCCCAAAACATATCTGAATGAGATCTGGGTTTTTCTCTGTGTTTGAGGGCTTCATACAATGAAGGAGGAGAGTGAGTAGGTGAAAAATACCTGCCAGAGTCTTCTCTTTTTCACTTTCAGATCCTCTATGCAAGAGGGGTGGGCCTGAAAAGTTAACTTGTTGTGAAGATCTGACACTAAGAACCTCCGGTCTGGTGTTAAGGAAATTGTGCTGTATTGTTCTTACCTTAGTTTCCCACACTACACCTTGGGGAAAAAGGTGATCGGCTACAATAGGGAAAACAATGTAAATTTTCTTCACTTTTTCAAGTAAATTTTGCCACTCCATGGAATTATTTATTTGGGTTTCATTGTGGATAAGTATGACACACATCATGACATAAGCCCTAAAGTAACTTTTAAAATGACATTCAGGACAACTGTCTTGACAACAAAGCTTTTTTTTTTTTTTTTTTCCCCATTATATTTGCATATTTTGCTCAAACATGAAGCAAACTTATGGACAAACCTGAATTGTCATGTGCTTCATGGATTATGACAGCAAGGCTGTTTCATTTCCCATCCATACTCATGATCATATATATCAAAATAAATTACAGCACAATTTTTTCATGTTAACCTTGTCACTTTTTAAAAACAATATACATTTAATACTTGAAATAAGAAAGGAACAAAACAAATATAACTATTTTTTTCACACACAAACGTACATATGAACTACATGTGCTTGCAAACAGATTTCAGTAAGTGTGATGATATTTTAATATATCTGCACTATGGCATTCCCTCCACAAACAATGAGAGACTTGTTATCATGTGTACTTGCTCAAAAGCCAACTTCCTACTATATGGCTGTAAGCTCAACAGATCAGTGTTATAATTTACTTCCTACTTATACAGTGCCCAGTGTAATGAAGCCAAAGTGTTTGCTTTTAGTATCAAAATGACATAAATGAATTCTTTAAGAAGCAATATTTTTTTGTTTTCTGAATGACCAAAATTACTAATATGTGTACAAGCTGACCATCATCTTCATAGATGCCTGTGCAGCTGCTTATGCACAATGCTTTAAAGCCATTCTTTTTGGCTTTGAGTGTGAGGAGGTGATGTTTCTGACTTGCAAATGCCATGAGTAGAAATAGCCAGTCTTCTTTAAGATCACAGATTTTCATTTGCCTTTTATCCTTTTCTTCCCAGAATTTATATTTTCATGTTCTGCAGCTCAGCTAGCAGTGCAAATATTAAAGCAATCCAGAATAAAAGGCACAGGATGCCACAAGATGAGAAATAATTAAAACATAAGTTCTGCTCATTTTCCACTACAGCCTGGTTAGTAGAAAGCAAAAAACCTAGAAACTAGAAATTTATCAAATTTCTAGTGTAACCAGGAGCAACAGAATGGTGTCAAGAGGATTTATCCTGATTTATACTGCCTGACTACAGTAGAAAATCTGTTTTCAGTCTCTTACTGCAACACTTCTGCTTCATGACAATTTTGGAACAGTTGAATAAATACAGATAATCAAATTATGAGGCAAAAGTCTGTTCTTTAGTACATTTCTATAATATATTTTAGTATGAAAGATAAAAAATCCTTCATTTTAAGCTGAAATAACACAGAGCATTTTATTGATTATGCCATTTCTTTCCTCATTCTGCTGATGCTATAAATACAGATTTTTATTTCCAGCTGGCCTTATACACAACCACCTGCTTCTACTGAAAAAGATAAAACCAAAAAAGCAAAACAAAACAAAAAACCCCCAAACCCCCAAAAATTCCTGCAGATTGCTTTTCACATATAGCTATCAAGTAGCAAGATTCTCACAAAAGTTTATTTATTTCATTTGCAGGAGGAGGTTTACTCAAGCTTCTTCTTCCTTTTTTACTTTTATTTTTGGCTTGAAGGAGGTTTAAGATCCTTCTTTGAGATCTAGATTTTGAAAGCCATGTGAACATTCAGTGAAACTTAACAAAATCCAGAGATTTTCCTTTGGCATCACAGTCACTTGAAATTGAGAAGGGAATTGAGCAGAGCTAGGAAACAGACAAAAGGAACATGTGTCACTGATCTAACTGAGATTCTTCTAAGCTGCCAACGAAAATTGAGGTTTTAATTCTTATTACAGATAATAAGAACAGGGCATCCAAATTGCTTGGCTAACTTGAAAAATCTCATTCATTTCTTGAAACATTCTCCAGCAATCAGGCCATTTGACTTTTCCAAAAATGTTCCTTTAGCTCCTTCAGACACAATTAAATTTTAAATTACTGGATGAGAGATTTTTAGTTCTTCTTTCCTAGTTCTTTTATTCACAAAGAGAAATCAATCACATAGGATGCTGAAAGAAGGTCAGAAAGCACGTATCCAATGTTTTCCCACATGTTGTTTTATGGCAAAACCACAGATCAACTGCAGCAGACTGAGATTTCTAAGACACTACTGCTGTGGTGCTTATCAGAGTTACAGTTCAGTGAGGAGAGACAGCTTGACCATACGTTTTTTTTTCCCTGCTACTCCATCTTGAGTCACATGATGAGCTGAGAGGATGGGAATGGACAAAGCAGTTATTATGCTAGCCCCAGGTAGACCAGGACTTTTCAATGGAAAAAGGTTATTAGCAAACTGGTCAGAATATGCTTCCTCTTCCTCCCTTCTTGCTGGGTGTTTCACTGCTGTGAGTGGAGGTGGAATAGACTGTAGCTTATTATGCAAATGTTGCCTCCTGTGAAGAAAAATTGTATTGGTGCATGTTATTGATGGCTAATGGACTGTATTTTCACAGGATGCAGTAGTGAATGAGGCAAAATAACTGCATGACTATAGTTTCTTGTCTATCCTTACTGGAAGCTGTTATTGTCCTTGGGCAGCCAGAAACAGCTTGCTCACCTGAATTTCCAGCCAACGCTTTGTCTTTTCATGGGTTAAATGAGGATTTCTGGCATTTACACATCCTAGAGTCTTACTGGGAAAGTCTAATGTCAAAGACAGATATCCAGGCATGGTGCAGAGAAGTCTGTTTCACATCTTTGACGTGATTCAGTTGCAACATGGCAACATGCTCAGTAATCTCCTTGACTGTGTTTTCTTCTGTTACAAAGTTTAGATATGACTTTCTGTGAAATATTAATGCTGACTTCTTATGGTGTCTCATCTGCCTAAATTACAATTTGTTGTGCTGAGGATGTAATGTATAATATTTCTTAATTTTCTTCATGGTGCTCTAATTGTTGTTGTCATAGGTGATGCAAAATCAAGATTAAATAAATAAGGAAAAAGAAAAAGATAGGTACCATTCATGTAAATAAAGGAAACCTTGAATGGCAACATGACAATGAAGTCAACTTAAACAAAGTTTAGTTAAAAAAATGCCTGGTGACATCAGCAGTTCTCTTGGGGTGTTGGTGTCTCCTCTTCATTTGTATCTGGAGCTGTTGCCTCTGCTGGCACTAGAAACATGTGTGAATGTATAATGAGGTGGGTACAGAGAATAAAAGCAGCTTCCCAGTCTGAATCTAACACGTTACATTTTTGTGGACAAAACCTTTCTGAAAAGAAAGTTGCAAAGTTAAAAAGAAAGAAAAAAGGACAAAAAACAGAGAACCAGCTCAAAACTTAAAAATAAGGCAGAGGTGGGGGTGCTGCTTAGTCTTGATCCCTTGTTAAATCATTGCAAAAAACCCTTTTCTGTGTACATTGCTTCAATGTTCTCTTTAACTCACTTATGGAAAGTTTAAATGGGTTGGAAAAGGGCTGGGTTAAAAACTGTTTGAATGGCCAGGCCCAGAAAGAGGTGACTAGTGCCACAACCAGTTGGTTTCTGGTCACTGGTGGCCCCAATCCCAGGGCTCAGGATTGGGCTCAATCCTGTTTAATATCTTTATCAATGACCTGGAGTGCTCCCTAAGTAAGTTTCATGTGACACCAAGTTGGATGGGAGTGTTGGATGGGATCTGCTGGAGGGCAGGAAGGCTCTGCAGAGGGATCTGGACAGGCTGGATCAATGGCTCAAGGTCAGTGGTATGAGGTTCAAAAAGGCCAAGAACTGGGTCCTGCCCTTGAGTCACAATGACTCCATGCAGTGCTACAAGCTGGGGGCAGAGTGGCCGGAAGGTTGCCCAGCAGAGGAGGACCAGAGTCTGCTGGCTGACAGCAGCTGACCATGAGACAGTGTGTGCTCAGGTGGCCTAGAAGGCCAATGGCATCCTGGCCTATACCAGCAATAGTGTGGCCAGCAGGACCAGAGCAGTGATTGTCCACTGTACTGGGCACTGTTGAGGCCACACCTCAGATTCTGTCTCCAGTTCTGGGCCTCTCATACAAAAAGAATACTGAGGTGCTGGAGTATGTCCAGAGAATGCCAGCAGAGCTAGAGGAGGGTGTACAGTGTAAGTCCTGTGAGGAGCAGCTGAGGAAGTGTTCAGTCTGGAGAAAAGAAGGCTCAGAGGAATCTTACCACTCTCTACAACTCCCTTGGAGGAGGTTGTAGCCAGGTGAGGGTCTTTCTCCTCTCCCAGGCAACCAGTGGCAGGAGAGAGAACATAGCCCCAGGCTGCAACAAGGGAGGTTCGAGTTGGCCATCAGGAAGAATTTCTTCACTGAAGGGATAGCTAAGCATCAAAATAGCCTGCCCAGGGTGGTGGTGGAGTCACTATCCCTGGGGGTGTTCAGTAAATGACTGGGTGTGGCACTTAGTGTTATGGTCTAGTTGTGGAAGAGGTGATCAGTCAAAGGTTGGGCTTGATGATCTTGAAGGTCTTTTCCAACCTAAATGATTCTGTGATTCACTGTGATTCTGTAAACACTTGTACATTCATCTATTCTTATCTTCGTACTGATCTGTGGACTTCAAAACATATTTGTGAGAGGCCCGGGCATTGCTCTTACAGGAGATATTGACAAGGGTATTTTGGTACCTGTTTTCTCAAGTTATTTTGCTGGTTGTGACATTTTCAGTTTTCTCCTTTTCTGCAGAGCTATTGCTGCTCCTCAGAGTTTTGTTGCACTGGCTGCCAGGTAAATTCAGGCTAGTGTCAGCATGGATACAAGCTGATATACGAGTCAGAGGTAGGTTAAAACCTTTGATTCCTCCTTTAGTGCCAGGTATGCACTATCAACCTGTTTCTGAATACATGATAAGGGAGCCATGTCAGATGGGGTCAGATGCCTTCTTACAGCCCAGTCCTTTTTCTCCCCTGCAGTAAAATAAACTGTGGTGTGTCTCCTTGATCTCTAGCGAAGTGACTCCTTCAAGAGGCAGGGTAAGCATTCAGCCAGTGTTCTTAAAAGAATTGCCAAAAAGGTTCTTGTCTAGGTCTGACTTTGACACTGTATTTCTTATTCACCCAAAAGAGCCACAGTTAGTATGTGTCCCACAAATACAGAAGAAGGAGACTATGTGGAGCAAGACAAAAAGTGTCTCTGAGTCTTGCTGTCCTCACTTCTGTTGGGAGGTGCCATATGCCTTGTTAAGTCCATGCTGAAATAAGTAGGCTGCAAAAAGTAGAACATTGCTAGAGGCAGGGAACAAACACTGATTCTGAAAAACCAAATACTGACTGAACTCAAGGCGATACACAGAACGCTGACAGCTCTGCAAGGTGGTGCTCAGCAACAGCAAGCGGTGATTTCCATCACCAGCACACACTTCACATAGATAATTAAGCACATTTCTGCTCACAAATCCTTGCAGTGCACTAACTGCAGTCACTTCTTAGAGCCATTCTAAGGGAATAGGGGAATATAGCAACTCATAATTAATCCTAAAAGTACATGTTTTCTAGGGTTGTGTTTTTTGTGATTTTGTTTTTTATTGTGTCATTTAATATGAAGAAATCAGCTGCAAATGTCTAGAACTTAGTTGAATTTTTGCTAACACTGATTTTAACATTTAACATGAAATGACCACAGGGGCAATAGATTACTAGTTGAAAAAAAAGACAATTACAAGGGAAAGGCACATGCAAATGTCTTCAAGGGACAGTTCAGAAACATTTTGTTTTATCCCCATTTGTTTCTTTAACTGCCCATATTAAGGTACAGTAGAGTTTTGGACTTCAGTGCAGTGGTTATTACATCAACAAAAATAATTTCCCTGGTGTTAGAATTTACTCAGGGGTTATTCCATTATATTAATGTTCTACAAATGTCGTAGAACAAAGAGTATTCTTACCAAGCATGTCCATAAATCTCCAACTATCTAGTTCAGAGCATATAAAAAAAGGAAGAAAGAAACCCCAACTCTAAACTTAAAGACAAGTTAAGTGAAGAAAATTCTAAGAATGCTTGCAACCTCCTCAGACTGGCAACCTAAAATGAAGCAATGATGCAACCAATGATCAACCACTAAAAGAAGAAATTCTCGAAACTGTCTAGCCTTGGGTCCTGCAGCTAAGTCATGGGTACATCTGGGGAGTGCAGCTGGATTTTACAACTTTTGGCACATTTCCCTTGATAGAAGTGGGAGATTTTTTATCCTGCTTTTAAAATTTCTGCCAAAGAATGTGGGTACTAATTTTAGAAGCACCTGCATCCTATTCTAGGTCAGCCTGACCTTGGTTTCAAAATGCTGAAATTTAATACTAAGGTTGAACACAGGCTCTTAAATCACATTAATCTGAATGTTCTCTTTCATAAAATTTTCATATTCATCTTGGTTAAACATATATAGTCACTGTCATCCTTACTCCAGACTATGCCAATCATTTAAAAATGGTATTTACTATCAACCATGTATGACAAACCTACAGCTCATAACTGGTGGAAAATTTGAGCGGTGGCTGAACAACTTTACATCTTGCAATTGCTGAGGATTTAAAAATAAAAATCATGGTATTAACGATAAAGAATAAAATTTCACTTCTCAGTCTTTTGAGGATTTCTTTGGAAGCATAAACAAACAAATAAACAAACAAAAGGTTACTTGTACTGAACTAATGTTCCACTTCTGTCTTCTCTCCACTAAAAAAGTTTCCTAAAATCTGGAAGAAATTCCCCCACTTGCTCTAAGATACTGCCCCTGAAAGAAACATAACCACATTTTTATTAAAATGGCATCAAGAATAGCTAAGTAATCTGTTCTTGGAAATTAATTTTGCGTCTTTGTGTTATCTACAAATATACAAGATGAGAATGACAGTGACTAGAGGTTCATTATATCTGGCAGTATGTTAGCCTTTTTGAGGCTATCATGTTTTAAACATTATTTTAGTATTATAAATCCCCATATTATTAATGAACAACTGTAGTTTAGTTGGCATTGGAGAAGAGTTCATTCCTAGTAACAGAGTGTATGTTTTAATTCACTTGTATAAAGAGTAAGATGACCATATTTCCCAAGGAGTCTGCAGAATGTATTATGCTCTTTATTTGGCCCAGTACACATTAACATTTTAACAATAGCTTTGAAATTAAAATCAGGGCTAACAAAGCTGATTCTCTCTCTTCAAGGTAGAACTCAACTCCTCCATGCCAGCATTGACTAGTGGGTTACCTTCCCTGTGTGAGAACCAGGGCTGTATTACAGTAAACTGGTCCAGTGTGATATCACAGGTATAAAAAATATTCCATTCTGTATCAAAACTAGGCACGTGCCTTATATTTATATGAAGACTAGATTGACAGAGTTGAGCGGTTTTGCTCTCAACTATTCAGCTCTGGCCTTCTACATGAGGAGAAAAATATCTTATTTCTAATTAGTAACTATAAGGATCTAATTTGGGTTTGATGGTAGTTAAAAGATGGGTTACATCACACTTGGGTCAGTATTGGTGGATATCTAAAAGCACAACCTCTCATTTGTATTGCTTCAAAATGTACACAGTATAGATGTAGATTAAAAAAAAAAAAAAAACTACCAATTTTTTGTCGTGTTGAACCAACTAGAAGGGAGGATGCAAAGTTTTACCAAATGAGCTATATGGATACAAATTTCACTGTAGAGTGTGGTTTAGACAAATGTGTCTTTTTCTTTAAGTATGTAAATCCTACACTGTAGGTTTTTTCTTTTTCCTTTTGTAGCAGTAGAAAATGTTGAACAATTGTCCATGAGCATGAGCCAGTGGTTCATTGCTGATATCCCCAGAATGCCAATATTTGCAATGCAAACAGTTAGTACAATTTCCCAGTTCTATGAAAGGCCCTGACACATCTGCCTCAAGGTCTGGAGGCTCTGTTGTATAACCACAAATAGTCTTTCCATTTTCATATAACCTTTTGATACACTGACAGCTGCATTAAGCTGCTTCTGCCTAGCGATTCCACATGCCAGGCTGTTTTAATTGGTTTTAATGCCACAGAAAAAGCACTGCTAGCAGAATACCATCAAATCATTTTCATATTGAACCTTCGTGGTCCAGAAACCTCCCCTTCAACCACAGCACCATTGTTTTTGCGAGGGACATATTCAAGGTCAATGCTGGTTTTGTGTTTGCCTTTCCCTCGGCTCCACACAAAAAGAAGTAGGAAACAAAATAAAACCACTCCAAGGAATGTGAAACAGCCCATAGCTGTGGACACCAATATTGTCTTAAGGTCCAGAGAGTAGCTGTTTGCATTAGTTCCATTAGAACTTGTGTCGTTGGAGTCTGTCATATACATAGGGGTCCTGTTGGCATAAAGGAAACGGTCTGAAGTAAACCCCTTTACCGTCAGGGAGGCCGAGTAGGTGTCATTCCCAGCTGCATTACTTGCAATACACACATAGATCCCAGTGTCCTGGTCTTGGGCAAATCGGATCTCCAGGGTGCCATCTCCCAGCACAGTGGCTCTACCATTTGATTTAGTTGTGATCAGCCTCCGGCGTGGGGTAACCCAGGAGATGGTAGGCTGCGGGTCCCCGTCAGCATTGCACATCAGCTGCACGGTCTGTCCTTCCTCCACTACCAGGTACTGCAACTTCTTGTCTTGTATCTTGGGCTTCTTGCAGGTGAAGTAAAAGGAGAGAGCTGTGCCATGAAAGTCTCTGAATGACCTCTCTCTGACACTGTCTGGGCCAGCACACATTGGTGGCTCTCCGCCAAACTGCAAGGTGGGCTGCCGCTGCAAAATCCAAAGAAGACGGCAGTCACAGGCCAGAGGGTTGTTGTTAATGCAGAGGACCTCAAGGCTTTTGGAGGAATGGAATACATTCTCTTCTAGGGTTTCTAACAGGTTTTGGGACACGTTAAGCACACGTAAGAATCGGAGCCCTTGGAAAGCATGTGGTTCAATGGTGCGCAGCTGTGCCCCCACCATGTGGAGCTCCTGCAGGCGCACCAAATCTGACAGCATGCCTGCCTCAATGGTGCTGATGGGATTGTAAGAGAGGTTGAGATGTGTCAGATAAACCAGATGTTTAAAAGCAGAGTAAGGTACTGCAGACAGGTTGGTGTTTGTGATGGAGAGAGAAGTCAGGTTGAGACCGTACAGACTGTTGGCAGGCAGCATGTCCAAGAGGGGCCAGGCCTCTATCTGCAGGTCTTTCAGGCGAAACAGTCTTTTAAAGGCGTATGCCGGCAAAGCATTAATGTTGAGCTGTTTCAAATGCAGACTGATGAGGTTGTGGAGGTGAGAAAGAGCTTCTGTTGGTACAGCTGTGAGGTTGCATCTCTCCAGGGTGAGCTGCTCCAGACTAAGCAGCCCACTGAAGGCTCTGTGTGATATATACACTAAATCATTGTCCCCAACCTCCAGGGATTTTAGGTTATGTAGATCTTGAAACATGTAGTCCAGCAAAATGACAATCTTGTTTTCACTTATATCAAGCTTTGTTAAGTTTGACAGTCCAGTGAACACCCCAAGGGGGACCAGCTTCAGACGGTTTCCTTTCAGCCTCAAGGAGCGCAGGTTGAAGAGATTGTTAAAAGCTCCAGGCTCAACATTGGAGACAATATTGTCGCTGAGGTCAATCTCCTCCAGCAACGGGTATGATGTGAATTCCTCAGGGTTAACACTTTTCAGTCGGTTCTTGCTGAGGTCCAAGATTTTGGTCTCAATAGGAATGCCTTCTGGAATGGACATCAGACGTCTTCGGTGACAGCTGACAGACTTGTTCTGTGCTGAGCATTCACAGCGGGCCGGGCAGCCCGCAGTGGGGCTTGTGAAGACAAGCAGCACAGCCAGACCCAGGAACGGCTGCCAGCATGATAGAGCTGTGTGACGCATGACTCCACTGATCTGGGCTAACCCTCTTGTCATGGGCCTGTGGGGTGAGGATGGGAAAGGGGAGAAGTTAAGTCTGCAGAAAAAGAACAGTACCATTGCAAAGCAAATACATGTATTGTCATATTGAACAAATCAATAAAATCTACTGTGAATGGCTAGACCAACATAAAAACAGAATTTTCTTAAATATCAAAGGGCTAGTCAAAGGATTTGTTTATCCTGCATTTTACTCCAGATGTTGGAGAAGACAAAGCAGCTTTTCCTACTGCAACAGTCTTTTCTCAATTGCAGTAGGTTTCCTCAAGACAGTGCTGTTATTAACCCAGACATAAATACCATATACTGTGTGAAAAGGGCTGATAACATTTGTGATAAGTTTATAGCAGTGGATTTCTATGAGGTGATATGAAACTAAGATTTTGCTTCCCATTAGTGTTTTAAGGCAAACCTTAATGATGTATTATAATTAAGAAAATGAGCTCCTTGACAATGAAAAATATTCTTTTTAACATTTATTGCATATATTACAGCTATAAAGAGAGGAAGCTTGTTCATGCATACACATACACTGTGGCTCAGATGAAGAAGGAAGAATTGGTGCATCTGTGATTAGAATTTGTAACAGGTCAAATTGATTCTTTGCTTTTACTGCACAGAGATATTTGGTGTGACTCTTTAGAATCCAACATCTGAGAAGGTTTTACAGTATACATCTTTGTACTCCCAAGACATATAAACTAGTTTTAGGAAGACAAAAACAAGGTAAAAGGAGCTGTCTGTGCTTAAGCAGTGCACAAAGAAGCACCATGGATTTAATAAAAATCAGTTTGTAAGGGATTTATTCATTCCCACCTTCAGATTAAAAATGAGGATATAAGAAGACAAGATAACTCCTACTAATTTATCTACCCCTCTCCAAATCAGTACTTCTCAGGTTTAGTCACCAGCGGCAAGAGACTTTTTCTAAGTCTACTTAGAAGCTACTAAATGAAGACAAACAATAACCCATTTCAAAAGAAGAAGGAAAGGATATAGGTGTGTCATCAAAGCAAGGTGTGTTTGAGATGTTAAGAGTAAAGCAAACTGCAAGCAAGGACCATAGAAGTGCCTTAACTCCTATGGTACAGCCAACTTGATGAGGGTAAGGTATAGTATAGTGCTGGCATTCAGGCTTCATAATTTTAATAAGCCTTATAATGGGTCCTAGGCCTTGCGATGCATTTTCTGGATTGTTTAATTTGGGCTTCATCTTAATTGTACTTGTAAAAATACTTACATAACTCCCACCAGTAACTACCTCTCGGGTCTGCGTAGATGATTATGGCTCATCTGGTCCTATCCACAATGACAAAATTACCCAATAGCCAAGAATCCACAACCTTATCTGTGTCTTTTGGCTTTCAGGATGGTCTGGCTACTGTGTAAGATTTATGCAACTTATATATGAGTCAATTTTTTTTAATCTTTGTGCTGTCGCATAGATTGTACCATAAAAGAAATCCTCCAATACAGAGAGGATAAATACATTTAAACAAATATGTATAACTAAATTGATGAGGCAATCAGACAGCTATTTGAGCAAATAAGCTGTTTGAAGCACATCAAAATAATACAGAGTAAACCACAGACTGATGAAAAAGGAAGTCCCACCAGTAACTCTGCTACAGCAACAACACTGCACTCCACTGGTACACAACTTTTAATGTGATAACTCACCCAATTATCCTGCCTGACAGAGTTGAGTTGCACTCTCAGACTGTGGAAGATCATAGCAGTGGAGATTCAAGATGCAGGAAAAGAGCAGATATTTGGACCTATTGATCTTATTGGTTCTTAAAAAATTCTGAACAGGAACTGGGAGATTTGGATTGTATGCATTAGTACTCTTGTAACTGGACTGAGAAATAAACAGCTGTTGTGCTCTGACTGTTAAAAATTAAACTGAGTAAAAAAGCATTTATCTTGGAGCTCCATATAAATTTTGTTCTTTGACTGACCATACATGAATGATTCACATATTACTGCTCTCACAATTCTGCTGAAGAATTTCACTTTTGACTGATGTGGCTTTGTATTTCCATTTTTGCACTTCTAGGCAGAGGCTATTAATGGGAGTCACATTGCACACTGGTTTTGACATATAGACTGGATGAAAATTATTCTGTATGATATTATCTATAAAAGCACATTTCCACTTTGTTCTAGAAGGACAGCCTACTGAGATTTAGTTTCCCCCTAAATTGTAGTCTTGCAAGTAACTATTGCTAGTTATCTCCAGCTGTGACAAAGGTTTTCAGAGATAAACTTCACTTCATTAGGCACTAACTTAAAACTGGAAACCAACGGGGGACTCTGAGTTAGGTGTTTGCAATGAATTTAGATCAGAGAGGCTCTGGGTACTCTGATCATTACTTTCAGAGCTAAGTCTGTGAGGTTAGTGCTTTCATACTGATACTTCTACCACACACGGATTTCATTTCCTACCATATCCATCTAATAATGTATGAAGCACAAAGTAAACAGATTCAATGGAAGATGAGCACTCCTGGAGTGTTTGGTTTAGATAGTAAAAATATGAAACGCTTTTTGTAGCTATCCAATCCACCTGGTAACTAAAACTTCTGAAGAGTGAAAAGTAGAAGGTAGACAATATAAAAGATGATAAAAGACTTTTTTTACTATCTCTTTTCTCAGCCTTCAGACAAAAAAACCCCAGTGGCTCATATCAGACATGACAATTTTGCCTGATGGTCACTTAATAATTTACATTCTAAAAATACCTTTACAAAAACTTATTGTATTCAATAAATGTTCTAGGATTAAATGTTGCATGACAAGACTGACTTCTACTGATTATTCACTTAAATGATACCAGGTAATCCTGAGAATCAGGTGAACTACCTGTTTTAAAAGTATGTGCTGGGTTGCCTGACTGTAAACTGGGCGCCCACTTGAATCTGTTCCATAACCACCCTCCAGAGCTGGGCAGGGTAGAAAAAATATAAATAAAGGTTCATGTGTCGAGATAAAGCAGAGGGAGAACACTCACCAGTTATTATCACTAGCAAAACAGATTTAGCCAAGGGAAACTAGTTTAGCTTATTACCAATTAAATCAGAGTAAGATAATGAGAAAAAAACCCTCAAATTGTAAATCACTTGCTCCAACCTCTCCCTTTTTTCTGGGCTCAATTTCACTCTCCATCTTTTCTCCCTTTCATGTATGGCAATGCAAGCTTTTAGGAAATGGGAGCTGCAGTCGGGTCATCACATTGCCTCTATCACTCCTCATACTCTTCCCCTGCTCCAGCAGGGGGTCTTTTCCACAGGAGACAGTCCTCGATGAATTTCTCCATCATGGGTCCATCCCATGGGCTGCAGTTCTTTGTGAGCTGCTCCAATGTAGATCCCTTTCATGGTGTGCAGTCCTTCAAGATGGATATTTTTTGAGATTGTGTTTAAGGATAGTAAATTGTTCTGCCTGTATCAGATTATTTCTCCTCTGAATGCCAAATTTTAGCGTTGCTGTATTTTAAATCAGGGAGCAGATACTGAGGAGTACAAATGTTTCTGTCTTTGCATGGCTGTCATCATCTGTCACACTTCAGCAAGCAGTATGCCAAAACCACTGTTCAAATTTTTGCAATAAAACACCTTTGTTCATGTGCTGAGTAGACAGATACTGAATATGTGCAGCTAAAACTACTGAACTTCTGTGGTGCAAAATTTTGCCCAGCTCAGTGTGGTTTGGGAATTTTTTTATTCACAGTTTTAACTCTCAAGTATCTTTTACAGTTATACTGGAAGAGGAGCTGGTCTGGCTTACTTGAACTCTCCTTTGGTGCTGGACCAGACCAGGTAAAGGCAGGAAGGGTAAGTAAGCTTTGCTGCTGGACTGTGCCCAAGGTGGCAATGGTGGGAAGTGTTGCCTAGGAGATGAAGGGAAGATGAGAAACAGACTGAAATTGTTTTAGGGACAGCCAAATAACACATGAAAATATGAGACATTTAGAAATGTTCTTACAGTGGAACACAATGCCAGTAGGAGAATGAATGAAATCCTTACTGTAGCATTTTCTGACTCAGCTGTGCAATTTAGACATTCCCATTGTATGTTCCTTCAGTGTAAGAACTAGTTTGTAAAAGCAAAGGCTTTGCCTTATCAGGTCTTGTGCCTGAAGTTAGTCTAAGCTTCATGTATTGTTCCCAAATTCTATCATAGAATAAATCAAGACTGCCTATGTACTCTAAAAAGGATGATTTTCTTTAAATCAGAGCATCTCAGAAATTGTGCAAATAAACCTAGGTGTTCTACCTTCCCTGTCTCTTTGATCAAACCTTTATGCTTATGCAGAGATTTTGTTCTCCCTCCCTTTCCTAGGTTACAATAAATATGTATTCTATCCCCATCTTCATGAACTGTTACAACCAGGAGGGGCAGTGTTTTCCTTGCCTCCTCCCCTGGACCATCTCCTGTTAATGGGCCATCAGTTCCTTGCCCCATGAGTCATAGATAACGCCCTCTGGCAGCCATTCCTGTTTAATGGGCAATCAAGGACCCACCCCATGACTCATACAATGATATCAGCCCATTGTGAGATGCTCCGCCCAGGGGGAGGAGCCAAGCATTCCCACCTGGATATAATGTGAGGACTGGGACAGAACAAGCAGCCCTTATGCACTGGTTTCCAGAGGACAAGAGCTACCAGACCTGTCTACAGGATCACCACTTCAGCAAGATCACTTCATCTGGACAGCTACCACCACCCTAACTAGCAGGGTGTCAGGTTGTATACTGACTTTGTATTACTGCATGTATTTTACTTTTGTTCCCTATTAAATTGTATTTCTGAATTGGAGTCGCACTGGTTTTGCTTTCAAACCAGCACACTCCCTTTACTGATCTCTTAAGTATTTCAGCATTTAAATAAACTGCAAAATATTAAGTAGCTATCTGCATTCCAATAATAAATAGATTTAAGGACCCTTGAATAACAGCAGCAGCAGCAACAAAAACCAATAGTCTGACAATTCATTGAATTGGAATCAAAGTTTTGATTCAATTATTCTGCGGTCCTAGGATCATTCTTGTCTACTGTCATCAGTAAAAATTTAGTAGGCCAACATCAACTCAGAAATTACAGTCAAGTTGTATTTGTTTTAAGAAGAAAAGATCGAGATCCAGGTCATTAAAAAAGTCATAATACAGAAATAGGAAACAAAAGCAAAAAAGGCAACTAGAGCAACCTTCTTTATAGCTTATCCAGTAGAATTATTTTAAGATTGCTTAAAATCTTTGTATCGGGTGTTTTAAAACTAAACAAGTTTTTACCTCAAATACTTATATTTTTGTCTGAATCAACGTGAAAGAACCATGTGTACCAAAACACAGAAGGTAAGAAAATCACAGTGGCAAATTCATATAATGATACAAATTATCTTCTGCAGAAGTAGTGTATACAAAATTTCTTTTGCGAAGTTCACTTTAGCTCTATTAAATCACATTCCTATTTTACTGGTAAAAAGTGATGTCACTAAGAGATAATTACTCAAAGGTGAAGACCAGAACAAAATAATTACCATGACAATAGATGTGTTGACACAGTAATAGAGAAAGAGAACTTATGCCTCTGAAAACAGTACGGCTCCTAAGTAGTTTGTACTGCATTTTGTTAGGGCTGCTTGGTATTAGAAGACCACCCACCTGTGGTAGCTAAACTTTATCCCTAGACCTGGTGTTAAGTATCTATGTACGGTAGAGCCTCCTGAGTCATATGTGCCTTCAAAAACAATGTATGAGCCCACATTTTTATGAAGTTTATTTATCTTAAGGGTTACAAAACAAAATTCTATTACACTCTCTTTCACTTATGATTCTTGCAAGATATTAATGTTTCAAATACTGGGAACAACTTATCACAGGGGAAGAAAGGTGAAGTTATTGTATATGACAAGAAATAGCTAAATTTGTTACTCTTGGAGAATACAGCAGACCAAAAATTTAAAGATTTTGGAAAAGTTTAAAAATCTCTTGCAAATTAGGATTCATTACTTCAAAGTGGACCTTATGTTTCACAGTGTGTCTAGGCAGGAGAATATTAAATGTCTCTGCTACCATGAATAGGACACTGGTGGGAGAATGTGAAAATGTTAAATGGTATACTTGCTTTTCATATCTGCTGTAGCTAATGAAGTCTGAATAAATTAATTGAAAACTAAAACAGTATGAAGGCTAACTGCATTGATTAAAGACTAGGAAGTTTTTTTCAATAATAACTGTAGATTAAAAGTTTATCTTCCTCTTGAAATGAAGTCTTTCTTCTAAAACTATCTGGGCATAACACAACAGATGACACTGCTGTGGCCCACTCAGTATCTATGTAGAAAAGCAGGGATGGAATTTCCTTTGAAGTTTTAATTCTAACATCCATCTACTTCTCATCTTTAATGAGTAAAGATGTTGCTTGTGCAATATGGGGTTATAGTTGTTAAAATTGCTGAGGCTTGTGTTTACCAGAAAGCCCTGTAGGAAGGCACAGCTGCAGGCTGGACAGCTGGAAGTCAGTTGTGGGGTGAGAGAGTTATGTCTCATGGACAGCAGGCTGCGGTTGAGCAGCCAGTAGGTGCCCTGATTTTTTACGTTTTGGTTATGTCCAGTGGAAATTTAGAGTATAAAAGGGAGGTGACTTCTACAAGAAAGTGATTTCCTTTGCATGCATGAGGGAGTCTTTGTCCCCCACTGCTACAGTTGGTGGTGGAAAACAACTGAAAAAGAAAAAGGAAGATGCTTTTTAAATCTGGATTGGTAGCAGACTTTTGAGAGCTAGTACATTCAGACATATTTGAATTTCCCTTCAGTAATCCAATTAGGAAGCCACAAGCAATCTGCACTATATCTAGATCATCATAAGAAACATTCTTGATATAGCCTGTTATAGATGGATATTTCCTTCAAATACATGAGCATTTAAGTCAAGAGAGCTCTGCTGTCCCAGTAATGTGCTGACTTCTACCTTTTGTAAACAGAGGCACTTGTTGCTAACCCTAACAATATGTTTTGCAAGCTTCTACCTCTTGGCATAATTTCATTTTTTTAGCTTTAAAACAAAAAATTCTTATTAGTTGTATTATTGCCCACATATGAAAGCTAGGTGACAATGACTTTGTTTCTTTTTAAGAGAGGCAGACAGATTAATGTGCTATAAGCATTTGAGAACTTCTTCCCTAGCAGCTCTATGTTTGAATAGGACAAAGGTGGAACCAAAAGTACTTCAGACAGTATGGTCTGGTAGAGTTAATTCTAATTTTGCCCATAGTCCTGTGATTATTGTCACCAAAAAGGGTTTCAAACTACTTAAATCTACAGACTTGGGTCCCTGCAGTATTTTTTTTTTATGGCAGCAGCACAGAATCTTGTGACAAATCATGGTATGCATAGGTATGCATTCTCTAAGTGTACAGAGAATGTGCCCAGGAAAGACAGGAAGGATAAGAGATAATTTAATTAATACTACAAGGGTTTTTGTTTCTTCATAACACAATTCAAATGTTCTTTAGCCAAAAGGCTCTGAACTTTAATACTTAAATACCTAAACCTGTATTTTTGGGAAACATTTTTTTAAATACATCTGAAAAAAACAAATTCATTTTACAAGGGTAAGATTAATCTGTCTTACCTAGAGGTGGATAGAGTTTAAAGTTGTTTGAAAATAGCTGAAAATTGAATTAAATGGGAAAGCTGAAGAAATTGAAACCAATATATTTTCTTTTGTACTAACACAAGAATCTCAAAAGTATGTGTGTATAACACATATGGTAGTGAGGAAATAAGACACACTTAGCGAAGCTGCAACAAATGATTTCAGTACTATTTATCTGGCTTGAGCAAGAAAAAGATTAAACCCTTCCTGTATTATTTTCTCACACCTTGATAAGCATGTTTGCAGCACTTATATTTGTGTCTTTCACTGAAAGCCCATCAGACAAAGCAAGGATTATATTGTGTGGGGACTATCTTCATACCATCACACACAAAGCCTTCACAGTATAACCTTGCAGCAGCTGCTGACCTATCTGCTGCTGCTATTTTTTGACTACAGGAGTAGTCCAAGTCTGGAAAGACAGCACAAGAGCTACAGTATTATATTTGCAACATTAAAAAATAAGCAAAGGGAAATCAGTACACTTCTTAGTCATTGCCAGAAGGCACACAGTTCATATTGGCTTTGAATTCAGAGTGGCTATCCTAGCAGAAAATTGTGGCCAGCATTTGAAGGATGCAGCAAGGAAAGAAAGGATATATTTCAACTCACTGGTTAACAGTAACTGGTCACGTGTGACGAAATTTCATATAGACCTTACTGTAGTCACTTAATAGCTCACATAAGGAAGATACTTTTGGGACAACTGCACAAAACTACTGCACTTTGAATTAAAATGGAGTTAATTATGATGTATACAATTGAGAGAGGAAGAGAATAGCAACCTGCCTTGTAGATTTCCTGTTTTCTAAAGGCATTTTTAAAATATACTTAGACTCAATATCAGCCTGCATATGGATTAAGATAGGGCATTTGGAAATAAGACCTGACATGTTTGCAGATGGACCGACGTAACCATTAATCTCTGCTTTGTTCATATCCATATGCCATGAATGTTACTCCAGATATCTACTGGTGTCAGCATGACCTGGACTAAGCCTCTATGTTGAGTAAAAAAGGAACAGAGAGCGATACAATATGGAAGATGCTAAACAGATGAAATTTGGTAGCCAGATTTCTTTTTTTAGCTGAAACAGTTATAATTAAGCCCTTGATTGGAGCCTGGCCCATTGCAGAGATCTTAGTGTCACAACAGTGCTATAGGTAGCTTCCAAGTGATGGAGACAGAAATTTGCTAACTCTTTTATACTTCACAGACAAACTACTCATCACAAATGAAATCTATTCTTCTGAGAATTTACAGTCACCCATTTGCTTGAAATCTGTACCCATAGTTGCTGTAGTATCAGAAGCAACTTTCCAAATCCTGACAATGGAGACCTGTTACCTCAATGTCTTTTTGACCTGATATTTGTACATTTATTTAGAAAAAAGGGGCATTTCCTAAGAAACTGCACCTCATTCAGCTAGTATCAGATCTAATGAAAACAATTTTCATAAAAGACAGAACCTCTGCTATTTGAATTAGTATGTATTTGGTAAACATTTTCTTTAATTAATAGCAGAAGACAAGTAATATTTAAACAACATGCCAAATACATTTATTTTCCTGGTTAATAAAGATAAAGGGATTAGAAGGCAAAGTTTTCCATATTGATGTCACTCAGCTGCCCTAATGCTCTAGCAGTAGTTACAAATGTAATTGTGTATAGTTTTTAAGCTAGTAAATATTTTTTTCTTTCTTGCTTTTTCATAAGAAGACAGTCTGTGTCTCTGTAACCCTGCTGCTTCCTCAAGAAACTGACATATCACATTAACAGTGGATGGTGCTGTGTCTTACAGTTGTCCTAATCTGTGTGTGATGTCCAAAGGCTGATGCCAGTCAGCAGACACTTCTGTTGTAAAGAGCTCGTGCAAAGCTACAAACACTGTGACTGCTGCATTGTCCAGTACCTATTACAAGCTCGTCTATGGACTTACAGTCTCTTGGAAGGCCTGCAACTGTTCTTCATAGCACTGTTGGACTTCTCAAGGTGAGGAGTAAACCTCAACTACACCCATATAACTTTTGCAGAAGTTTTCTTGGTTTAGATCTACAGACTTCAGCGCAAAGATGGTGATCTAGGTAATTCTGCCTGACTCTACAAAAGTGCAGTGCAAGTCTACAAAAAACAAAAGCCTTTTTCTCTTGAAATTATTTTAACATTTGTTGAAAATTTTTTCCCAGTGAATTTTTTCAAGTGATTTTTTTTTCCTCAAAACATTTTCTACACTGTTATATTTCATTAAAACCATAATATTCTGTCTAGAAACAGTTTCAGTGAATAATTTTCAATCAGTTCATGCATACTAGGACTCATAAAAATGCACCTATGCTTAGATATCCTTAAAGGAGAACTCTATTTATGCCATCTGTATTAATACTCCCCAAGACTAATGTACTTGTCCTTGTCCTAAATAAAATCAATGCTAGAATAGTTTTCTATTGCCAGAGAATTTTCAGACGGCTTAAAAAACCCCAAAAGCTTGAATTCTTATAGAATATATCTTTCCATAATGATGTCTCCATTTTATTCCTAATTAAAAGCCCATTAATATCAAAGACAATTGTAAGATACCCAGATGAGACCATATCATTTGGGATTCTAAGACTGAAGACACACTATCAACTCAAAATCACTTACTCAAAAACTACTGTCAGTATTGTGTGAAATAAAGTATTATACTGCATCAAACATTGATATACATCTTTATGAAGGCTGTATGTGGTTTTTCAGCCTTTCAGTTAGTTTCTAGCTCTGAAAAGTAACTTAGGCCACAGAGCAGGTACTATATAAATGCAAAATCTCTGTAGTGGTTAAGGAAAAACAAAAGAGACATTTATTTACCTTGTATACTGAGGGGAATATTACGCCCTTTGAATCCAGAGGTAACAGGATATCCACAAAGCAAAAGATGCTGATGATGTCCCTTTCTTCTGAAATATATGACTTTCTCTAAACTTGCCAATAAGTTATAATTAATTTAATTGAAAAAAATTCACAGCAGTCTTAAGCTTTATTACTTATCACAATGACAAATATTGCTAAAATTGTTTAGAATTCAAGAATAATCATAAAAATAGTGTTTATTTGAATGTATAGGTACAAGGGTGATATCAATTACATTGAAAATGAGATTTTGTTTTCAGGCTGTTTCTGAACAAAAGTTATGATCAGTACTACGAATTTTTTTTTCAATCATAGAATCTCTCAAGTGGAATGAAACCTGTAAGGATCATTGAGTCCAACTCCTTATTCCTCACAGAACCACCTACAAGTAAATCACAGGAGTAAGAGCATCATCGTGATACCTCTTGAACACAGAAAGTGTTCAAGCGCACTTCCCTGGGGAGCCTGTTCCAGTGTTTGGCCGCTTTCTCAGTGAAGAACTTTTCCTCGTCTCCAATCTGAACTTCCCCTCACACAGCTTAATTCCATTTTCTTGTGTCCTATTACTGATCACCAAAGAGAGATGAGCACCTTCCCTTCTGCTGCCTCCCATGAGGAAGGTATAGACTACAATGGGGTCACTCCTCAGTCTTCTCTTCCCAGGCTGAACAAGCCAGGTGATGGCAGCATTCCTCCTAAGTTTTAACCCTCGAGACCTTTCACCATCTCAATCACCTTCCTCTGTACGCACTCTTAATAGTTTGTTGTCCTTGTTATACTGAAGCACCAAAAACTGCACGCAGGACTTGGGGTGAGGCTGCCTCAGTGCAGAGCAGAGTGGGACAATCCTCTCCCTTGCCCAGCTGGTGGTGCTGTGCCTGATGCACCCCTGGCTGGCAGGGCACTGCTGACTCATGTTCAACTTGTCATTAACCCAGACACCCAGATCCCTTTCTGCAGGGCTGCTCTCCATCCTCCTCTGCTCCAGTTTAAAGATATAATTGGGAATACCCTGTCCCCGGTGGAGATTCTGGCACTTGCTCTTAAATTTCACATGGTTGGTAATGGCCCAGATCTCTAGTTAATCTTGATTTCTTTATAATGCCTCTCTACCCTTGATAAGTTCACAGCTCTTCCTAGTTTAGTACTATTGGCAAGCTCATTTAAGATACACTTGATTCCTGCTTCCAGAGATCTTATGAAAACAATAAAAAGCACTGGCCCTGAAGTTGAGCACAGGGAAATCTCACATGTATAGCCACTATAACTCTTTAAACACAACCCGCCACCTAGTCTCTTACCCAAAATGCTATGGACTTGTCTAGTAGTGTCACGGACAATTTTGTCCACAATGACAGTGTGTGTGACTGTGTTAAAAGGTTTGCTAAAATTTAAAAATCCTGTATAAACTACTACTTCATTCATGGGCACTAAGACCCAGCTCAGTAAATCTAGCTCAGCAGTCTACCATGCAGATTAAAAATGAAAATCTCTTTTTTTTTCCTATGGGATATTAATTTAAGTTACTTTTTCTCCAGAAATAATTAACTGGAAAATCAGCTACAGGCCAAGTCACACACGTAGTATCCAATGATCATTTTCAGCTGGGAGTTCTAAGTAGCAAAAATACATTTCGTCATCTAAAATATCTTTGGGTATCTTTATCTACTTTGTGAGCCTCAACTTAATGGAGCAAAATTGAACTTCACGCAGTTGTTAGAAGGTTTTATTCTTGAAATGACACATTGAGATGGAGGTTTCTACTGCTCAGCAGACTGAAATCCATTGATAGTAGTGTAGAGAAAGTTTGCTGCACACTCCCACACATCTCCCAGGAATTAACAATGGCTAACTTTCCATATGTTATGAAATTGCCAGATGTGCAACTATTCCAGGTTCCGGAACTGGTAAGTGGGATGACTGACACACAAAGACAATAAAACCTGCAAAACCAACAGTCTTCACTTGTGTGAGTCTATGATAAATGGTTATCTGTGCTAGCATTTTTTTTAATACCTCACACTATTATTCATGTACACATGTTGTAAGGAGAAGCCATAAACCTCAGAGGAATGTTTTGAATGACCAAACTGAGTTCTCAGAAAACTCTTAAGATCCATGACTTTCTACTGATGTTTAGGGCCTCACACAATGTCATTTAGATATACTCAGTCTGCTACTCAGTCTTCATCAGCCTGATTTGGCTTTTGTATTTCAGGATACAGAAGAATGATATTCAAAAAAAGAACAACTGGGCTGCATCGATCTTGTTCTTTTTTGGCACCCATATTTTAATTCAGCATTTTTTATATAATTCAAAGCTCAGAAAATTATCCATAAAGCAATAACTTTTGTTCTTGTGCATGACAGAAATACAAAACCATCTCCCTTTCTTCACCAAGATTATTTCCCAAAGCTTTGTATGTTTTTCCATTTGATTTCCTGATTCCACATCCAGCTTGTTCAAAAACATTTTAATAATGTAGCTCAGTAATTCCACAAATTTTGCAAGTGAAATCAGGGAAAGAAAAGAACGCAGCAATGACCAATCCACTATCTCCTACTGAAGCAGCTGCTATGGGTATCAGATTCATAAAGGTTAAAATTCATAATTTTTTTGGGATTTTTTGGAAAGGGAAAAGAACCATGTTTATAGGTTTCCTTACTTCGTATAATTATAAATACACAGATCTGAGTCATAAATGTAAAGGAAATCAATACCTCACCCTAGCAGATGATACAAAGCTGTGAAAAGTGTTCAGTGTTTCCATAACATTGTCCTTTCTGGCTAAGCAAAAATAAAAATGATTTGCTGTTTTCCTCTTTTCCTGAGGTTATCATAACTTTGTGATTATAAGTAGTTATATACCATAATTGGATAAGTATTAGAATAAAACAACAATCACCCTAAACTTAATTTTCAGACTCCTTCAAAGCAGAGCAAACACAATCTGTGGCTGCAGTTATTAAAGGAGCACTTTATTAGTGAATATTAAAAGAATAACCAATTCAGTAGCGTCACAAATTCTAGGTATCCTCTTCCCCATGTAAAACTGTCTGAGCTTAGCTCAATAATTTTAGACCCTTCTTTTTTGTTACTTGATGCCCTTATGCTATGACTGAAGAATAGAATAATTCAGCTTAAGACTGAGAACAGACCAGATTTGCTGAGAGGACATCCCCCACCTCTTATTTACACCTGTGATCAGATTTGTTATTTCATGCACCTCTTCTAATTTTTTCTCTTAAGATTTAAGTATGTGCCCTAACATTAACCATATCATCATGATTTTACTTTGGTTGTTTTCATTGCTGAACCCATGCTTGTCAAATCAATCTTTCGTAGATTATCTCTAGTATCTTGTTTTATTTGAAAAAGAGGCTGGACAAAGAGCTGGTCAAAGTCTGATGTCTCAAAAGATGTTTCAATAGAACAGAAAGAATCATCCTTGTCCTTGGTGCAAATGTGCATTCTTTTGTGTCTTCTGTCTCAGAGAGTGCTCAGAGTGAGCAAGATTGGGTTGAAATGCATAAAGGTGTGTATGACTTCAGCACCGCAAAAGGTGAACCTGTGCCTTGTACTCACAATCCCTGAGACTCCTGTGCCTCTTGCAGGTAGGTGGACACCTGAAAACTGGGGTAATCATGGATATGGGAACCACTTCTTTGTGCTCATTTCTGAGTGGGCGTGTTGTCAGATGTCATTACCACTGATGAATAGAGGCACAGCTTTCTAAAATAACATTGTGATTTTCTGAAGGCAATTAAAGGGTCTCACAGACTAGTTTCACTTCCAACTAAATCTTCTGCTAGGTAAGAAGATGAAAAGGTACTGGTTCCACTGAAGTCAAAGCTTGCCAGTGGTATTTCTGGAAACAGCAATGCTGTGAATCAAACTTCAATTAATTTCCTCAAGCAAGGCATTTTGCCAATGTCCATGTACTTGTGAATAAAATATATGATCAGACACATACTAAATAGCAGCAATATTTACTCATGTCAGGATTTCCCTAGGATTATGAGTTTTCCATCAGCTTTGATGCATCTGGTATGGTCTCTTGCAGCCAGACAAGACTGGCAGGTCTGACAAGACTGACAAGTCTTGCAGAACTTTCTCAGGTAGTTTTAGGTACAAAAATATTTGTTTTTTTTTTAAGATTACCAACAGTGGGTATCTCAGATTAGAACCCTGGATTTCCTTCCTGCTTCAGCATATAAACAGAGTTCAAATAAAAAGCCCTTTCACTTGCACTCAGCTTCCTGTACTCTCAAAGGCAGCAATATCACACAGTACATAAGGCATACGAAGCGTTTAATGCAACAGGATGACTCATACACATGAAATCAGTCAGGTTAAGGATAATCATCTGCTCAATAGATTGTGTTACTTTTTCCCTTTCTGTTACTCTAACATTCCTAGAAGTGCCTGGGACTTTTATTTTTCACTCCATCATAGAAAATCTTTATTTTTGATAAGGTCATTTAAACACAATACTTTGTGCTAGAAGGAAAAAAAATTAGAAAATGTTATGACATCTCGTCTTCAATCAGTCATTATCATTCAAAGCATACATTTTGGAGGCAGAAACAGAAAACACCAGCACACTTCTCTAAGTGCCTAGATGCATTGTAGTGCTATGATAATGTCAGTTCTGATAAATTTTGAGCCTCCAGGTTTCTACCTAGGCTTCTGAAATCTAGTCAGAGACACCAAGCCCTCCTTTATAGACATAAGTCCTAAATGTCATGTTTAGGAGCTGTGAGGCCTAAAATATACAAACAAAGACAAATCAAAAAAGATTTAAATGATAAAAGGAAGAAAAAGGAATATTATTTTTATTAAATTTTGAGATTAATTAGTGTTAAATTTGTGATTTGCACTCTGATTACTGAACTCTGACTATCTACCATTGCTTATGCAGTGGCAATCTGGGACATGTTGGTAACTAGTAACTGGATGTGGTGGAGAGTAAATAGCAGAGAATTGTTGTGCGTCTGTACATGTATAAAATAAAATCTTTTTCTGCAGAAAAGTGATAAATGAGAATGACACGGGCTAAGTGTCAGTGCTGTGATTCAGGACTATTCTGCCCAAAATCCTTTTTCAGTGTTTGGGGACTCTGACAATCTCCTGGGTAAGGAAAGCTGCACATTTTAATTATTGTCTGATAACTGACAGATAAGAACACAGAGTTAATAATGGGCATTATAACTGTTTTTTCTGAGTCAATGATTCAGAGTGCCTCATTCTGCATTCTGCTTGAAGGTCATAATGAATTGAGTGTTCCCTAAAAGACTTAAGAAAAGTATTGTATAAAATCAAGATTTGATAGGCAGTTAGCCACTCTGTGGGGAACTTTAATTAAAATAAAATGAAATAAAAATAAATATAATACTCTTATGGGGAGAGGATAAATTAGCTCCAGGCTACACAGACTATATAGCATTACAAAAATAATAAAAGAATCTACGTGTGAGCTGTGAAGCCTTTGAGTAATGTCGCTGAGCAAGTAGCTTTCTATTGTACTCTAGAACTCTAGACCTGCTTGGTGCTAGATATCTAAGCAATTCCTATGTGAATTAGTACATGTTCTGTAATAACTGTATAAAATAATATGCATAAACTGTATAAAATAATAGCTGTATAAAATACTGAACTGGGATTTTGAGCAATGATGCAGAATACCTTTACCAGTTGGTTTTGTTTGAATTTGCAGAACTTAAGCTCCATGTTTATTTAATTTACAAACAAATTAAAGCCATATATTTAAGCAAATAGTGTTCTTGACTACTACTATGAAAACAGATTTTTGCAGAATCACAGAGTCATTTGGAAGGAAGCTGACCCATTTTCATATGGATTATTTTAGTGCATATGTATTCATAACTTTTGAGTAACTCATGGATAATTTGGAAACTAAAATTACTCATTTGTTAAACATCATTTTAGTTTATGCTTAAGAAAAGGCAGATCAGGTACGTACAATTAGAGACTATCATGCTTAAGTGATTTTGAAGTCCAGTCTTCCATCCAAGTTGAACAAATGCTTGGAAGAGTCTACACATAAAGGTGCATTATCAACTGAAGTTAGGTTTTGTGTCTGAAAAGGTTAACATCTTGACAGCTGAGATTTTACCACAAACTATTTGTTGATTCTCGGTATTCATCATCTCTGAAATGCAAAATAAACTGTTGCTGTAGAGTTCACTCAATGACAATAAAGACTCCATAGGTCAGAAGGCAAAAGAAGCAAAAGGAACATTTTTTAAGAATGAAGCTGACTTTTACAGATGAGTTCGTTAGCAAGATTTGTATTGGTTAACAGGTTAGACACCCCTCGGCCCATTCGTGAGAAGGAAGAAAACAACTTCTCAAAAACATCTTGAGACAAACATCATGTGACCTGTACAAACAACAGGTGCAGATCATATTTTTACAATTCCTTTCTGCCGTTTCTCACAGCCTCCCAGGACAGTTTATTAGGACTCCCTGGGAAACTGAGTTTCTTTCTCTATGACCAGGCTGTCAGCATCCACAATAAACTCATGAAACCTATAGGATTCTGGGACTCCTTCTATTTCAAAGATGTCCTATCCAAAATCAGCCAGAGTGGAAAGGCCACTTTCATCCTTAATGAAATGAAAACTTTAGATCATTACTATGACATCTGAGACAGAATCATAAGAACATCATGTAAGCATGAGTACTGGCAACAATTGTTTCTTCTGTGAAGGTTTGACTCAAATTCTTGTGGATTAAGACTTATCATTAATGAAGAAAATGTGTTATATCCATCTAAAGAGCAGTGAACATAGTTGGTTCTTCCATACCAGCATCTATATTTCCTTTTTAGCATGTACACATTTTAAATAAGCATCACTTGGCTGCCAGTTTTGTTCACAATCAGGAAACTTAATACCTGACTCAGTTAAGACAGTTGATCTATATTTGCCTTGCTGTTTATGTGAAGAGGAATTATGCTGGCAAATTTTCATTATTGCTGCTGGTTGATATATATTTACTGTTAGCAAAAATGGGTGGCTCTTTCCTTTATAACAATGTTGCATCTAACTTGGCTTGAGCTGACTGATATACAGGGATAAGTTTTTCCTTTAAGAAATATTCATTCCATCTAATTTAGCTTATTTTCTGCATGGTCACTATATCCAAATACTGATGTGTAACCGCTATCTGTAAAAATCTCACAAACAAAAATATATGAGATGAAGTTAGCATGAGGCTGCTGTTTAGAGAGTAGAACTTGGAGTTTGATCAACATCTTACCGATTTCTGAAATATCAGCTGCACAGAATAGGATTTTACATAGTTGCATAGTGTTGCTATCTGCTTAGCACACAAATAAGTGTACCATCAGGACTCAGTGACCAGAACTTCTCACTGTAAGGGGAAAGAAACAGCCCAAACCTTCCAACTTATTCCCAAATATGAAGAGAAGAAAATAAGGAGCAAAGGCTGTTTGTTTTGTTCTGCCTTCTCTGGGACTGAAAGGGTAAGTTCTGCTTGAGCATTTATCCTTTTCTAATACATCCCACCATAGGGAGGAAACAAAAGAGACCGAATCACTGACTTCACATCGGGTAGGATGAAGGGGAAAAAGGCAGAGAGGACAGAGGAATGGCATTCTGAATGCAGGCCGGAAATCCTTCCAAACAGTTCCAAGGAGCAGTTTAGCTAATGGCTGTGACTTGGAATAGCTATGCACTTAAAAAGGCACAGGGGAGGTGGATGCAGAGTAGATTAGGCATATCAGTCTGTGATCCGCTTCCCAATGCCTGGCTAGCAAGCATGTCCTCTGCATCTCTTCACACAATCTGGTGGGGCTGGTGGGAGGACCTTCTAGTTGAGAACTTCTGCTGTATGGAGCAGCTTTCCCAAATCTGTCTTAACTGAGTCATCATTTTGAGCAAGAGTTCTTTCTTTTGATGACTCTCCCATTTGATGACTCTCTGTATTATTAACTTTTTTATCAATGCAAAAGTGTTTTTTTTTAGTTATGGAAATAAATCACAATACCACCTGACAGAACAAACCTAGACAGCAAAGTTGTTCTACATGATGTTTAAGGTGTGCTAAACTCTATCTGACTGAGTGGCTTTTAGCATTTACAACACTGTAAAAAGACCTGATGATGTCATTTAAGGACCAAGTCCATCTTGGCTCATCTATTATACATATACAGCAGCATCTGACTTGTAAAGCCCACCTCTATCATGTCTCAAAAGGATGGCTCAACAGGGGCTGTGAAACTTTCCCAATATCTTGGGAGGGAGAAGTTAGCTTTATTGATCCTTTTCATTCCTTGAAAAAGCCCTCTAAATATGAAAAATATTGGAATTAATAAAAAGAGCAAATGTGCTCTTTCTGAATAAAGAACAAGCTTTTATAACAAAACCTGTAACACAAATAATTGAAGCTTATATAATTACTCCAGAAAATCTCAACCTATTGTGCAATATACATGTCAAATTCACAGAGTCTCAGAACTGGGTAAGTGAGTTAACACTGAGGTTGCTATTTCAATAACGCACAAACCTAAGTGGAAATGGGCAAAATTGAGCAAGACACGGTTCAAAGAAAACTTTTATTTCTAAGGAGTATCTTATATTTAGGTGTTTATACGAATTTTCTTGAGGAGTTTTAGACATGTCCTTCTTTGCAGAATAGCAAATCTTTGAAATTTTAGTTGACAAATTTTTTTTTAGCGCATCTGGTGCTAGCTGGCTGTTCAGTCAGAGTATTCAGACCCTATTTCTCTAAACACATATTGTAGTACTTGAAATATCTTTAGACACTGATGAATAAGTATTTCTACACCTATATTCTGCCTGGTTCTCATAAGACTAAAAAATCTACTGGTGAAACTGGAATGTTTCAAGGCAAACTAAAAAAAAAAAAAAAACAAACAAAAAAAAATCCAAAAAAAACCCCCAAAAAAAGAGAGAAGCATGAAGAAAGCAAGTAAATTACTCCTTCAAATGATGAGGAATAAAGAAGTCTCAAAACAACATTAGCAGGCTTTGTTTTCCCTAGTTCAGGTCTAGGAAATTAAATGTCTAATGCAAAGAAGCCATGCATTATTTGGTAATAATGCTTAGAGCAGCTTTTGACTCTCAGGCAGTGCAGTAAAACTAGAATCAAGTTACATCAAGAATGACAGCTTCAGCAAAAGGTAGGTATTGCTGGTATATGAACTAGGACTACTGCCAAGAACTAAATACATTTCCTTTTCTAAAATTTTTATTATGTTAATAAATATAAAAATCACTAAAGTAATATTCACAAGTATCCATACTTTTAATGAACTATATATTAATGTATAATAGTGGTCCCGTATCACACGGAAGCTTTTTCATATTCAAAATAAAAATGTAACATAGAAGCAAAGTGATATTAAGAGAATATGTAATGAAGCAGTGTATTCATGGCAATTTAAAAATCGCCAAGTTTACAATTGTTATGGATGTAGACAAAGCAAGAAATGAGATGTGAGAATTTCAGCAATATCTTTCCAAGGTATTTAATTACAGGCCTGCTCTCACAGCATCTTGTGGGAAAGAAAAGGAACAAAGAGCCACCATTTAGGAGACAGGGTAGTGTCTTGGTACAATATTTCAATAGTAGCTTCCTACTGTTATGAAGTAGAGCTTCCTAAATTTTAATCAATTTTTTGACTGATGAAGTGTGGAGCCCTTCATCAGCCTATACTCAGTAAAACTGGTTCGGGGCTATAACTATCAAAGGAAGTAAAGACATAGGTATAAAAATGTGGAGCTCAATTATACTAAGTTGGGTGGGAGTGTTGATCTGCTGGAGGGCAGGAAGAGATCTGGACAGTCTAAATCAATGGGCTGAGGCCAGTTGTATGAGGTTCAGCAAAGGCCAGTGGCAGGTCCTGCTCTTGGGTCCCCAAAATCCCATGCAGAACTACAGGCTGGAACAGAGTGCCTGGAAAGCTGCGCAGCATGAAAGAAAAGGTCCTGGGGTGTTAGTCAACACCCAGCTGACCATGAGCCAGCATGTGTCTAGGTACTCAAGAAAGCCAATGGCATGCCAACCTCGATCAGCAACAGTGTGTCCACCAGGACCAGGCCAGTGATTGTCCCTCTGTACTTGTCACTGGTGAGGCTACACCTTGAGCTTTGTGTTCGGTTCTGGGCCACTCAGTACAAGGAGGACATTGAGGGGCTGGAGTGAGTCCAGAGAAGGGTGAAGGAGTGGATGAAGGGTCCAGAGGTTAGTCCTGTGAAGAATAGCTGAGGAAACTGGAAGTATTCAGCCTAGAGAAAAGGAGGCTCAGGGGTGACCTCATTGCTCTTTATAACTGCCTGAAAAGAGACTGTAGGAGGTGGGGTTGGCCTCTTCTCCCAGGCAACTAGTAACAAAACAAGAAGAAATGGCCTCAAGATGGGCTGGGGCAGTTTAGACTGGACATCAGGAAGAATTTTTGCACTGAAAGAGTGATTAAGCATTGGAATAGACCGTCCATACAAGTAGTGGAGCTACCATCCCTGAGAGTGCTCAAGAAATGACTGGGTGTTGCACTTAGTGTCATGGTTTAGTTGGCATGGTGATTTCTGACCAAAGGTTGGACTCAATGACCCTGGAGGTCTTTTCCAACCTTAGTGATTCTATGATCATTAATATCAATCACAAAAATTTTAGATAAAAGCTGGGAGAAAAGTCTCCCTCCCTTTCATGGAACAGGCAGATCTCTACAAAGATGTATAACCAGTTACTATGATACTGAAATAGTATAAAAAGAAATCATGGGCTTATAAAGACTAGCAAAAGTCAACAATCTTGAAACCTGTCAAAGTCATGTCTGCTCAGCGTCATCTGTTTGAAAGCAGAGAATGATTACAACTTATTTAGTTTATCATTAATATACATATGCTAAATAATAGAATTCAGAGGGTCTGTTTTATGTCATCTGATGAGGTTAGAGAAGGAAAAACCCAGCTAACGACTTCATTGTCATCTCTGGAAATGGATGTTGGAACAAGGCTCGCTACCAGCTATGAATTACATCCTATTTAGTTTTTATAAGCAATGAAATTATGGGAAGATAATTTACGTAGATTATCTCTATTTTGATAAAGCTACTTTGTCTGGGAAAGGAATGGCCTCAAACTTCTCTAGCAACTTGTTAATGACTGTGTATCACTACTGAATGTGATATAAGAGAAAATCTCTAAAACATTGGTTTTCTCTACCTGGTGAGAAAGATTGCTTCAAATTCATCTGCATAGGGTCTCAATGGGCCATAAATCAGTTCCTTTCCAGCTGTATGGAGTCAGATCATTTTTTTGATTTAAAAGCTGATCGGTTTTGATTTCTCTACTATGTAAAGCTTTAGAGTTCTTGACTGAAGGGATAAAGTTTTCTGCAATTGGATCCTTAGCTCTTCACCCACTAGGCTACCTATTCCGTTGTCACTTTACTATTTTGAAGCTCTCCTGGCAATGCTTGAGGAGTCTTTGCCAAACTGGCAATGAAGTGCTGCTCCGTGCTGGGAGCTGCAATGGCTGCTGATGTCTGTGAAAGTAATTAGGGCAGGATGTAGCTCCAGTGCAGAGCAGCAGCTCAACACAGAGAAACATGTTTTGTTCTTGGTGAACTCATCCAACCTTCAGATGCTTTTAGGTTTTTCTAGTTTCTCCAGGAGGTGTCCAAGACCCTAGCAAACTACAGCTCACTCACGGTAATCATAGATACACTTCTGATATTGCTATCACAAGCAAATGAGACATAATACTGGGCTGGATAGATCCTGCCTAACCTGACGTTGCTGCTTTTATCTTCTGTGCTACAAGGTGACCTTGTATACTTGGTGTGTTCTGCTTCAAATGACACTGAGAGGTTGACCTGTGGCTTTAAAAGAAAAGCATTTTACATGCATAGATTCCTCAAGTGTCATTTAAGTGCCTCACTTTCATAAGAATTATTGATTTAGTGGGAATTACTTAGTCCCAGAAGAAATAAAAATGAGGTAATGCATAATACCTATATTACAAAAGAAAACCTCTATATGCATTACATTTAAAATGGCTAGCTTTAAAAAAACCACCATCACGAAAAACACTTCCTGCTTTAATGGTAACAAAATAATAAAGTTGATATGTGGAATTTGTGATTTCAAGTGACCTCCAAATTTGCTCTGAAAACTCTGACTACAGCAGTCATGAAATAAGCACCAATCCTCTTTCTTCTCAAAGTCTCACAGTACTTAAAACACACACAGGGATTTTTTTTTCCTCCTTTGTTGAATGCAGAAAAAAGAAGAGCTGCGGTGCAAAATGCTTTGAGACAACGGAGAAGCAGGGAGGCACTGACATCCTTTTCTGAGAAACCTTGACAGTCTTTCGGTAAGAGGAAGAAGCAATTCCTGTTCCATTTACCAAAGCCACTAGGTGTCCCTGCTAACCTGCAGCAGCAGCGACAGTTTGAAGTCTTGCTGGAAGATACAAACACACTTCATAAACCTGTCCAAAAAAAAATACCGCACTACCAAATCAGGCAGCATCATTTGCCCAGCTGTGCATCGCTTCATCATATTGTCCATTACTTTTACCTTGCAGGCTTTCAGGGATGCAATACTTGCAGGCAAGGTCAGTCAGTACTAGTCAACTGCACTGTTTCCTGTTCATTAAATAAACCAGGTATGTCCTTGGCAAATGTGTTTTGGGACTGGAAGCTTTCTGAGATCTCACAGTTCTCAGTCAAAAGGCAGGATGTTTTCTATGGTGCCCATTGCATTGGGTGCATCAAAATGAATTATTGAAAAAGGGCACAGATGCTGTTTTTTTAGTACTGACTAAGACAAATATATTAAGGGCCATTTTTTTTTTGCTGCTCCATTTTTTTGGTTTTCTTATTTGAAAGAATATGATTTGATTTAAAATCTCATTTCTGGGAAGGGATAATTTTTGCAGTGTATCATATGCAGATTTAGGGACCCCTCAAGCAAGTGTAAGATATTGCAGCATTGTTTTTTAAAAGATCTTATTTCACACTCAAATAAATATTATGTTTATTATTAACATTACTGGGAACAGTGCTCACCCAATGTTACACTTCCAACCTTAATTATTCTATGATTCTCTGCTTCTTCTGATACTGAAACAAAAAGAATACTTTTTGAATGTAGTGTAATTTCTTGCAGTAGCAGATAACTCCCTCTAACTTGCTTTTTGCAAACTAGAGCTTCACAAACCCAAATATTTTATTCACAGGTTGCACTTGGTCTTTTTTTGGGCTAGGAAAAGACTCTTCTTCTCTAGGAAGGAAATAAAAAATTCAACAAATGCCAACCCTTCCTCTTGCCCCCCTCAAACAAAAGCAAAAACCCCAAACACTCTCTTTTCCTAAAATCTTCTCTATTTTTTCTGCTGCCCAAAATGCCAGGGCATGATGGTACCTCACTGAAATTACAATATGAGTATACCTACTTATGTGAGTTGGGATTTCTACATGCTGGCGTTCTTCCCTCTTTGATGCATGATTATCTTTTCCTAAAAAGACAGGGTTTATTTTACAAGAATAAAAATAATTATGTTACACTCTAATAGGAAAGTTCTGCCAGAAAGATGAAGCTGCAAAAAACCCTTTCAGTATAACTGGCAGATTGCTTGTGCCCACTTCACCAAAAAAGAAGAAAAAAAAGGTACTATTCAGTAGTTTGCCGAAAATCTTATTTTTAGAGTTTTGAAGATATACATATGCTATTTACAATGTAAATTATGTTGTTGATATTTTTCTTTTTTTACTGAAAATACTTCAATGGTAGATTTTCTGTGGGGCTTTTTTGGTCCCACTTTTATATGGTTATTTGGTTTTTAAGTTTCAGGTGTTTGATACCAGGCCTCAGAAGATAATCTGCTCATTTTTCCTCACTAGTGATGATTCTTACTTTTATACTGCAATTTATTACTAGAAAAACCTTCTCTTTTCACTAGAAAAATTTTTTCACAGTGAGTTTGGTGTGGAAATTATGAAGAAATTCAGTGTGACTTTTACAAGATTCAGTGACTGACTTCTTCTAAAACATAAGAGCCCTTTAAATCTCTAAGGCAGTACAACTTAATGCTGTGGCTATAAAAGCAAAAAACACATTAGATTTTTACTCACTACTGTTGGTTACCCTCTTGGCCTTCTTTAACCCTTGCACAAGGTTTAAAAGCAATGAAGATAAGTGCTTAATGAATGCTATCAGGTTTTCAATATTGACTTTATGCAACAGATGGTTCTTAGGCAAAATAGGAGTACTGAAATATTTAAGAAATCACTACTATTTATGAAAAATTTCAACTATTACCTACTTAGGTTGATGGTGATTAATTTAGAACTGAGGCCAGTTGTACTGTTCTGCTCCTGATGGATATTTATTTACACAGCATGCAGTCATGACACTCTTTTCTTTAAGACACTGCACAAAATATATTTATGTTAGAAGGAAACAGGCTGGTGCAGCCTGCCCTACCATTGGCCAGGGCTGTGCTCTCAGTTCATTGCTGTCATTCATGCACTGCTAATCCTGGACCTTTAAAAATAATATTTTCACTGCAATACTATCAAATGCAAGCAAAGTTCAGGTCAGAATGCTTAGTAAGAGTAATATAAACCAATAAAGAGTAGTATGAAAATCTCAGCAGATGGGTGAACACAAGAGCTAACAAGGCCTCACATGTCATCAGTGTAGCATGCATCAATAAAATAAAAAGGAGTCCTTCTGGGAATCAACTTGAACACTGCAAAGAAATCTCTTAGCCTTGACACAAAGGAATTGATTTGTAAACATCAGGCTCAGAAGCCTTTCTTTTTTTTACTTTTCCCTTTCCTTGTTTATGTTTTGCTGTTCCAGTCAACCACAGTAAGATATGATTGACAACTTCTCAGCGACGCTGTGTTTCAAAGATCAGTTAGATTTCTGGGGTCTTCACCGGACCAGCTCTGTGGGAAGAGACCAAGATATAGGGAAGGGCAGGCCGGTGTCTGCAGGAGGCAATCCTTCTGCAAGAATAAAGCTGTATAATAGGAAGCAACAGGATGCAACAGGAGAATAAAATAGCAAAGAGTAGAGATGATGGGGGGAATAAAACAGAAGCAGGTTATAACCCAATAATAGAAGAGCTGGAGGAAAAAGAGAACTAAAGAAAAGAGTGCCTGTTCTCCTAACATGCAAAAAGATAAGAAGACAAGGAAAGGTATAAAGAATGAAAGAGACTGCATTTGTCCAGGTTCAAGACTTCATTTATTACTCTGTTAAACAAGCTATTGCTGTTCTATGTAACTTGATAGTAATCCACAGATAAAGTTGGACTTCTCACCTTAGCCAAACCAAGAAAAAAAAGGAAAAAATCTCAAAAGGAGATGGTTTTCATTGAGACAAAAAGATGGAGTGTCATAGCAAGACCACTGGGATGTGCAGAAAATTTTAAGGCTCAGACTGGGATTCAGGAAGTACAGGCACATAGCTGGCCTCTGTCACTGATGCTCAGCTTGGGTGAGAGTCAGTCTGAGCTCCTGGTCTTGTGTTACACTCAGTTCTTCAACACTGCATTCCTCTCACCACTCTCCTCATTTGTGTAATTGATCTGTAAGCCATTTGGGAACTGACAGCCTCGTGCCATAAGAGCGTGAACTGCTGACAGCCTTTTAGCTCTCAGTCAAGTGTTAACTGCTGCCTCTTCACAAACCCATAACTCACATAAAAATCACTTTTAATTTTCTGCCTGCTCAGCACGTTTCACTCTACACCTGGCAATGGCCTGAAGACTGGTACCATGGTCCTGTGTGCCTGTGTGCAATACTATCTGCACTGCTGTTGCCAGCTGCCTGTGTGCAAATGGCATCATGTTACCCTGTGTGTTGACAGCTCTTCCAGCATCTCCTCCCAGATTGGTTTTTGGTGTCCTGGATCTCCCCTCCTTCATGTGGTGGGTGCAGAACAGAGCAGCTGCAGCCACCTGAGAGTTAGGGAAGGGATCTCTGACTGCACAGGGTGTGGCACAAGGATGAGACAGTTCTCTTTTGTGCAGCAAGTTTCCTCAAGGCTCAGTTCCCATGCAAAGAGTCATGGCTACTGGCTAACTAAGAAACGTGAAAGAAAGATCCATTTCTTATCCTTAGATACTTTACCTTCCATGAAACCTTCTACTTCCTTTACTTACACAAAAAATTCTTAGGTATTAATACCATAAAAAACAAGTGGTGTTGGCATTTGCAAAACACAATCTAAATCACAAATCATAAAATATCCTCAATTGGAAGGGACTCATCAGGATTTTTGAGTCCAACTCCTGGCCCCGCACAAGGCACCCTAAAGAGTCACCACATGTGCCTGTGAGCGTTGTCCAAATCCTTTTTAACCCCTTGGTGCTGTTACTACTTCATTAGGAAGCCTCTTACAGTGCCCAACCACCCACTGGGTGAAAAACTTTTTTCTAATATCCAGCTTAAATCTTCCCTGATGCAACTTCAGGCCATTCCCTCACTTTTTGTCACCAGTCGCCACAGGGAAGAGATCAGTGTCTGCCCCTACTCTTTCTCTCATGAGGAAGTTGTAATTGCAATGAGGTCTCCCCTCAGACTTCTCTTCTCCAGGCTGAACAGACCAAGTGACCTCAGCCGCTCCTCATATGGCTTATCCTCAAGGCAATTCACCATCCTCACAGCTTTCCTTTGGATGCACTCTAAGAACTTAATGTCTTTCCTATATTGTGGAGTGCCCACAAGAGTGCCCCCAGCACTCGAGGTGAGGTTACACCAGTGCAGAGCAGAAAGGGTCAATCAGATTTTTTTCCATTTTTTCTGAGTTTACTGCTTAGTTCCTCCAAAGCTAGTGTTGCTCTTGCTTTTGCAGCATGCAATTCTATGAGACCATTTTTATTAAAATGAACCATATGTACTCTGATGTTTCTTACCTTTGCACCTTTGTTCTTGCAAAGCTGTGGTGCACTTAGAAGCATTCTTAAAGGAAAAATGATGAATGCAGCATATATATTTTTGTTTAGATTAAAAATATTTTGCATTGTTTCTACCCATGATAGCTTCAGCATAACCCATGAAATAAGCCCATGGAAGAGGCTTATCAGCCTCAGGGACCATAGTCAGCCATGTACAATATGTCATCATTATTCACTTTCTATTAAAACCACTACAAATTGTACACTGGACTCAGTTCCTATTATGTCTTTGCTGCGAATCATGAACTTGGTGGCCTCAGTGTCACACCAAGAAGCCCGCTTCTGTTGATAAGCAAGTATCACTGAGATGAAAGGAGACAAGGTAAAGCATTGGTCTATGAGACAGAAGGACAGTGCCATTCACCTCAGTGTTGTCAATTATGTAAGGTAGTTACCTCTGAGGAGAAACGCGTAGGAAGTTAGATTGCTTGAACATATTTATCTGACATAATGAGGAATCTGAATGAAAATTAAATCCATAAAGAAATTACTTCTTTAGCACATTTTCGTGAGCTTTAATAATAAAATTCGTCTGGATTTCTAAAAAGATTGTCAAGTGATAGATTTAAAAATTGGGGCTGAAGTAGCAGCAGTGTGACCACATGGAACAGAAGGCTAGTAAAAGGGGTGGATAGGGAAAATCGACATGAAAAGAAACCCATTTACATGAGGATAAGAAATCACACAAATTTAAACACTTTATACAGCTAATAACTAAAAAAGGAACAGCAAGCTAGAAAGTTTATAAAATGGTATTTGGAGATTGGAATTTTATCAAAGCCATGTCAAACTGCACAGGAAGATTTTCAGGATGACATTAAAATGTATAGTTAATGCAGGAGGAGTTCTTACATGGGTACCGGTCTATGTACACTTTCTTCCTGTTTAAAATACTTTACTTTCCTGTGCACATCTCAGTAAGGCCTGTAGTGAGAAGTCACAGTATTTCTGAATGTGATAACTGAGCACATTCTATCTCAAACCTCTGGTCTCTTCAGAATGAAAACACCTATGCAGAATTATAAATACCAGCCTCTGACAGCAAACAAATTAGGCAAAACCCCCCACCAAACAACAACCAAATGAAGAAGTCCCACAAACAGTTTTCCAATAGTTAACTTCAAAGCTCAGAAAGTTTTAGAAAATTGTTCTGCTACAATATCACATGCCTGATGAGTGAAAACACTAAACATCGTCACAGTTGAGGCATCAACAATTACTTATAGCTGTTTGGTGAATCAAATCTAGTAGTAAGAGTGGTCAAGATATAAAAAATCCACATCTGCCTATTTCCATTTACAAGAGTGGTGCAGGCATGTCTCTCCATCCACCTACTTCCTTGAGAGAGCCCTTTCAGTAAGAATATTATGCTTAGTTCAGAAAGTTGATTACATCTTTCATTGCAGGTAATGATTTAGTGCCATTAGCTAAGTTTCTTCTCAAAATTAACTGACAGAAAACTTGCCACTCAGGTGATAGTTTCTAATAAGGAAGGCCAGCAGAACTGAACAGCCAAAGGCATGTGTTAGGACATATGAGCATGGTGAGCTATCATCCCAGTATCACTGTGGTTCTCACATATGATGGTCTTATCTTTAGTAGCAAGCCTTTTGATTGAAACCTGTTTCTCTGTCACTTTCATTACTTTAGTTTATTTCATTTTGCAATCCAAGAAAAATAGAAATAAGTTCAGAGAATGTGTTGTAGACAGGTATAGATAGAGATAGATAATATAGTTAAATGATATAGATACAAATATAGATATATATATGTAGATATAGATATAGATGATATTTGAAATATATATGTAAAGCAACACCTAGTTTATCAGCCTGAGGGTCTCGTCTGTTCAATAATTCCTTGAATGTCTGTCTTGAGGTTTCCAAAAGTCACCATTTTTAACTTGGTTAAATATTTTTACTCTAATTTTATGAGACCACAAGATCAACCTCTTGTGCTAGCACAATTTTTCTCATGTCATCTTCAGATTAGAGAAGATCCTGGAGCTGTAACTACCTAGAAGAGAACTGAGATAGTATGAGGATGCCATTTTCTGTAAATCTCTGCAATGAACTTTAGCTCTCAAAATGAAAAATGAGGAAAGTGCTTTGCTGCAATTTTTGAAATCCCAGGTGTAGAGACCTAGTCAATCTGGAAGCCAAGGTCACCTTACTAGCCCTGATAGCATCAACATACAGAGGCAAGACAAGAGTGCCAAAATGAAACAGAACATCTTCCCAGAAGATGGGATAAAGAAGTATCAGTCATTAGTTCCTACCACACAGATGTTTCTTAGCAGACTAAATGCACAATACTGCTTACTCAGACTCTCTATTATAATCTCTCTGACCTTCTACCAATTTTAACTAGGTCTGACAAGCACTTACTGTATTAATACTTCAGTGTTTTCTTCCCATTCCTTCTTTCACACTCTGCATGCTCTTTGAGCTACCCTGAAAATAAGAGGTGCTGCTAGTGTTGTGCTCAGAGCACAGACTGCAGATGCTGGGCTGCTAAAATCTGCATACGCTCATTGTGGATACAAAGGAACATATCCCCAGATCATGTGGAAAGAAGGAAAGCCATTGCATCCTGTATATATTTGCTGTGTTTCCTACCTAGAAAGTCTGCTTCTCTATCCCTTACAATCACAACAAAGCATGTTAAATCAATATGTTCTATTTTATAAAGGGAATTATTTTACCTTGCAGGGATTCAAAAGTATAAAGAAAATTCCCTTCTATTATCATGTTTTAACTTCACAGAATAAAGTCTCATTCAATTTACAGCTGATATCTTAGTGCCTTTGTAACCAGTATATTCATGTCAGCAATCAGATCCATGAATATTTTTGTATTTAATAGGTATAATTTCCATGAATCACTAATGGAATCAGTAGGAGGACATAATATGCATGCAAAAAAGTGAGGTGGTGCCCTTCAGAATCCTGGAGGGATTTCATCAGCACAAACCAGTCTGCTTCTTTACTTTAAAAAGCCAGGGGTTTTCTCTCAAGTAGGAATTTCACAGCAATATGTAATGCAGCTCTGGGAGGACACTGGCATTTTATTCGTCTTTCATGAACAATATTTAATTTGAAAAAATCAACTGTTTTAGTCTTGCTGCAACTTAGATACATGGAAATAAAGCTGTTTCTTAGCTTGGAAAAATATCGAGCAGTTTGGCTAATACAGTAATTTTTTCTTCAGATTTAATGCAAGGTAATTGTGTGTAAATTCTCAGGTTCTGTATTGGCTCTAGAGGACTGAAAATTTGGAAAGAGAATTAGTTCACTAATGCTCTAAGAACTTACCAGTACTTCATCGCAAAGAGAAATGGGTAGGACTAATTCAGTCACAATAGAGCTTCATTTCAGTCATAAACTGTAGGCAAGATTCAGCACTTTGATTTTCCTAGAGCTTCACATTGACTTTAATTGACTTTGGATCAAGGACTACACTAAGCCTCTTCATGTCCAGTGTTTATATACCACATTCTGTCTGTGAGGCATAATCATATACATTTAAAAGGGCTTATCACTGCCTAGTGATAGCTGCAGGATATCACCTTTTCTCTTCTCCTAATACAAGGTGAGAATCAGCAGTAAGTAGACTCTTGCTATTAATTATCCATATCTTTCTGTCCTGTTTCTTGCCACCCATAAAAGCTCCTCCCTAGTAACCGACACTGCCAAAGGACTGCTATGTATTTTACTTACAAATCTTCAACAATCCATTTGAGGAAGAAGACACTTATTTTCCCAGCTGGCAGCACCTCCATTATGGGAGAAATGTTTATCAGTCCATAAGAATTCTCTGCGAGACTTGGCACACACAGAACAAGGCAAAAATTTGCTACATTTTGAGTTCACAGTGATTTAGAAGTTACTCCTTCTCAGTTAGGGAGATGGATAGGTTGGGGAGACCTTCTGGGACTCACTGTACTCTTGATTTGAATATACCAAGACCCAGTGAAACATGGGCATTTCTATTGTAATGCAGTAGACCAGGAAAGTGTGAAATTGTCTTTTGGTTCAACAGCAAAGGAAAAACATGTCCTCTGTGGAACTTAACATCATATAGACTGGTGAGCATGCAGTGACTACATATCACATGCAGTGACTACACGTCATGCAAAAATATGAATCATTTGGAGGAGGGGGGAAACTGAAAAGTGGAATTAACTAAGGGAATTGAGTTATTAAAAAAACTTGAGTATTTAGTCCTGCTAAAACAAGCACTCAGAATGTCTCTAAGGTTTTTGGAAAACAAAGAAGGACTCATCACACTCTTCCCCCTGACCCAACATAGGGTCCCTCTCACAGGACAGAGTCCTCCACAAACTTCTTCAAAGCAAGACCTTCAGTGAGCTGTAGTACTTTATGAACTAGTTGAGCATGTGTCTGTCCCATGGTGCAATCCTTCATGAGCAGACTGTTCTAGGGTGGCTCCCCTGTAGGATCCCAAATCCTGACAGAAAACTGACTCCAGCATAGACTCCTCTCTCCACAGGGCCAATGGTCCTGCCAGGAGCTGCTCCAGTTCAGGCTTCCTAGGGTCACAGCCTAGTTTGGAAATCTGCATGGTCCAGTGTGGGAATCCTCCATGGGTTGCACGTGGATGTCTGCTCCTCCTGGGGTTTGCAAGGGCTGCGGGGGCACAGCCTGACTCAGCATGGTCCACACCAGGGGCTGCAGGGGAATCTCAGCTCTGGTGCCTGTGAAACCTTCTTCCCCTGCTTCTTCACTGCCCTTGGTATCTGCAGAGCTGTTCCTCTCACATGTTCTCACTCTTCTTCTGGATGAAGTTGCTGGGTATTTTTTCCCGCCCTTCTATAATGGATTATCCCAGCGGTGATACCATCATCACTGATGGGTTCAGTTACAGCCAACGTCAGGTCTGTCATGGAGCCATCTAGCAAGGGCCCCATTAGACACAAGAGAAGCTTCTAGCAGCTTCTTAAAGATGTTACTCCACCCCTATAGTCCACCCTGCCACCCAAACGCTGCCATGCAAACCCAGTAAAGCAGTGTAAGCAGAAAGCTGGCGAGTGCAGTAATTAGTTTTTTCCAAGGCTGAAGATCTAATGAATTAGCAGGTGGAATTCCACAGCAGGCTCAGTTCAGTAGCTATTTAAAGGCATGTCTGCATCACAACAAAGGAACAGCAATTAGAGACCTTTTCTACTGATATTCATTACTCTTACACAGTTCTCCTTTTTGTGATAGCAGCACAGAAGAAAAGATGTCTGAAGTAATTGCAATTGCATTATCATGTTTAAGCTCATTTTACCACTGCTTTCTGAACATCATCTTCCATTTTATGAAGGAAGTAAAGCCGAATAGGATTATTACAAGCTCTCTAGGCCAATCCATAACTGATATCTGTGGAATTATGCCAAAAATTAATCTTGTGCCTGAAATTAGTCATAAATGAAAGGTTTATTCAAGTAATTGAGTTGTAAACACACTGTTTTCAAAACAGGAAATCTGCTACTAAGACATTCAGATTGCAAGGTTACCTGACAACTTCATACAAATATGTGCTTTTGATGTACAAATATTTTAAAGGAGACTCATTAAATTAGGAATTCAGTGCAAGCACAGGTATTGCACTGCACTTAATGAATGAGGTGGGAATAAAAGGGGAGAAATTTGGGCACTTGTAATACAACTATTCTGCACAAACAGAATTTTAAAACATGACTGTTGGGTAGAAGAGAAGAGAGGACACACCTTCACATGAGGGTTTGTTTGTACTTGTTTTAAAGGAAATAAAACACATATAGCATGAATGAAAATTATTACTTTATGAAAATGAAAGAGAAGCATGTGTATGAGTTTCTGTTAGCTGTTGTACACAGTTAAAAAACTTATGAGTGCCTGGTCCCAGTGTGCTAAGGCTGGTGGTGTGAGTTGATCCTGGCTGGACACCAGTGCCTAGCAAAGCTGCTCTATCACTGTGCTCCTCATCTGAACAGGGGAGAGAAAATAAACAAGGCTTATGGGCTGGGATAGGGACAGGCAGTTCTGTAACTGGCATGACAGTTGTTCACGGGCATAACAGACCTGACTCGAGGAACTTAGTTTAATTTGTTTCTAATCAAGTCAGAGTGGGACAATGAGAAATAAAACCAAATCTTAAAAACACCCCTACCACCCCCATATCCTACCCTACCCCTCCACTTCTTCCTGGGCTCAACTTTACTCCTGATTGTGATTACATGTTCCCAACCAGTGTTCCACAGCATGACAAGGATTGGGGTCTGCAGTCAGTTTATCATATGTTGTTTCTGACACTTCCGTTCCCTCAGTGGAAGGACTCATCACACTCCTCCCCTGCTCCAATACTGTGGTCCTTCTCAAACTGCTCCAGTGTTGGTCCTTTCCATGGACTGAAGTTCTTCACTGACTGCTCCAGCATGGATCCTTCCCATAGTGCAGTCACTCAGGAACAGACTGTACAAGTTCCTTGCGGGATAACAAGTCCAGACAGCAAACCGGCTTCAGCACAGGCTCTTCTCTCCAAGGGGTCACAGGTCCTGCCAGAAGCCTTCTCCAGTGCTGGCTTCCCATGGGGGTCACAGTCTCCTTCAGACATTCTCCTGCTCCAGCATGGGAGTCCTCCAGCAGAGCTCCATGGGCTGCAGGGGCACAGGTGCCTCACCATGTTCTGCGCAGGGGTGGCAGGGGGGTCTATGTTCCAGTGCCTGGAGCACCTCCTGCCACTCCTTCTCCACTGGCCTTAGTGTCTGCAGGGCTGTTCTTCTCTCTTATTCTCACTCCTCTTGTCTCTGACAGCCATTGTTGTTGCACAGTAGCTTGTTCCTCCTTCAGTATGTTTTTTTTAGTGATAGAGCCTTGGCCTTAGATACCAACAGGCCTGAGTCTTCTTGTGGTTTCTCACACAAGGCACCTCTGTAACCATCCTGCTACCAAGTCCTTTCCATGCCTACCCAATACAGACAGTTCTCTAAAAAAAGCTGAAATGTGGTAATAAAATAGATAAAAGGAAAGAACTGGTGGAAAATTCCTAGATTTTTCGTCAAATGTGGAAAATAGCTGACACAAAGGGACAGATGGTCAGGTTTTTTGTATTAATTTTAGTTTATAGACTTTGGAAATAAACATTGTGATTTGGACAAAAACTGGAAGCAGACAGACTTGGATACAACAGGTAAGAAAAAATAATGAGTGGCAAAGTGAAAAGTACTAGATTGGTTAGTGTTAATTTGGACAAAATTAGAATAATCTATAATTTCTCTTGAAACACTTAAGAACTGAACCTTCCAAAGTGTAAGAATCCTAGCATTAATGTAAATTTACTTTTTTTTTTTTTAAAGTGTGTTTGTTTACAAAAATATCTTGGTAGATTATTTGGTAGATTTTTCTGCAGGAGCCTGTCTCTTGTGAAATGGATGGCTAAGGTAACTGCTTCTCAGAAGACTGACCCAATAGACAGGGATTCTGAACTAGTTACAGAAGGAAAATATTTTTTTCTGAGTGGAAATAAATATCTTGTGAAGTGTTACTGAGCCCATCTGGGAGGTATCCTGAAACACTATACACCTTGTGTGTAAAAAGGAGTAAGACTAGAAGAGCTTTTTTTTCCCCATATAACAAACAAAACTAGAGAAGAGTTAGTAAATCTTGCAAATGCTTGCAGATGTAGAGAAAACTGAAACTGATCTCCTGAAGGTCTTGTAATATTTTTTCCTATTTTCTATCCTTAGTTGGATGCATGCTTTAGTAAGTGAAGGGCTCAAGGGTGCATATGCAAATACAAAATCTACTTCTCCCCCACCCCCTTCAAGAATGTATCTATCAAATGTAGCTTATTTGGAGAGGATATGTTACTAGAGGGGTATCTAGGTGATCATCCTGAATGAAATTGTTTAATCTTTCCTTTTCCTTTCTACTATTGTGACCTTTTGTGGTCTACTTACAGCAGGAGGAGGTGCAAAGTAATAAAAATCAAGAGAGAGGGTGATGTTTGAATTCTCAGTGCTCCTTTTATGGTATGTTCCATCAAGACTTATTGTTGCAGCTGTAGTTAAAATAATTAGAGAGCAATTACAGTCTAATGAGGAAGAATGGTGCAATCTACTCAAAATGAGTAAGAGGGAGAAAGTAGTATTCCTTGGGACTGATAAAGCCACCTTACATGTTACTAACCTGGAAAGACAAAAAGAAATCTAATGCCTTTGGCAGCTAAAAGCCGATGCTAAAACACTTTCCATACACAGCAGACAGATAGTTCCTGTTTCAAAGTGCTGCCTTAAAAACAAAATCCCGGTGCAAGGAATCTATGATATGTCTAAAAAAAAAGTAATTTACTTTTGCATTTTCCCTTTTAAATCCACAGAGTAGGCAGAGTAATAAGACTTTCAAAGTTTTTTTAAAAACCTTGTGATTTCATGACTTATATTTGCAAGGATGGACTCCAAACTTAGGAGGTGATCTCACACTGACCAGAAGGGAAAAAATGAAACAAAGAGGGTTGTCTGACTTCCAGGAAGTCTTCAGTTCATAAGTGCTGAACATCCTGTTGGTGATAGGATTATTGTTTGTTAGCCATTTGCTGTGTGTGCACACTGCAAGCTACGATGCAGTATTGAGATCCTTGATCTGGTTCTCATCTGGTTAAAACTAAGGGTGTAGCTCCTAGGTACAAATTTGTTTTAGTCAGATAATGATTTTTGTTCAATTTCAGGACTCATTATTCAATGCTGACAGCTGACAATCTGTATCACTGTAGGCGCATTTGCTATTCAACTTGAAAATCATGCTTGCCCATCTGCTTTGCGTAAAGGAAGATTCCCATGGGATACAGAAGGGGAAGCCTCTTTTCTGCATGGACTCATCAATTTACAGCAGTTTTACTCTCCAATCAGCATTTAGTTCATATTCTAAATATAGTAATAACTTGGTTAGATTTATGAGTTTCTGGATGAAGCCCAGGTTTGTAGGGATGGTAAAGCAACAAGCCTTGTGAAGTTATGGTGATGCTACTGTTGTGCGCTGTAGGAATAAATCTCCTAACCTTCCCTCCTACCTCTTCCCTTCTGCTCTCTTGAAGATTTTTTTTATTCTGCTTATTATTTCTTATCTCCTGAATATAAATTGGCTTTGCATTCCTTTGTGGTTGCATTGTAACACACCTCCTGGAAATTCAGCAGAGCAGAAGCAAACCCCAACAGTGAAAAACACTGAGAGCTGTAGATATTTAAGTCACTTGCAGCCAAAAGTGTCTGTGGTGCATTCTCACCATTATCATTTGCTCCTTTTAGAAACAGATAAACCCCAATAATTAAATCATTTACTTACTGGGAATTACAGCAATTGGTAATGATCAAGACTGCACGATCAGCAAGCTGTACTCATTTGTTCTGCTGCTTAACATCACCACTGTGAGAACAACATTGTTTATTATGGCTCACAGGCAGCAATCATTTTATGTAACACGAGGATTTTTTCACTCAATTGCTTTCATGCTTTAGGCTGATGAAAATAATCATCATGTGAGAATTACTTGCACCTCTACAGATGATGCTCAGGAGTTCAGGTCACTGAATATGCAATATATACATTTTTACTGTGGTGCATTGTTGTCCTTTTGCACCTTTTAAGAGAAAAGATGGATCACTGCTTTCTTTTCCCCTGTGTTGAGAACCCTTATTAAATTCAAAAGACTAACAGTGTCCAGTAGGAAGACATCTTCAGTTCTATGAAAGAATTCAGAAGCTAAATATGAGGTGAAGGATTTGCTATGCAACTTTGACTTACCATCATATTCAGAAATGAAATATCTAAATCCACCAGGCACTGACTTGGTTTGAGGATTTATTTATGAATAATTCAAGATCTACTCATTTTAATTATAGGCAGCTGAAAATACTCCAGCAATCTTTTCAGCAAATTAGTATGTTAAACACTAAGTTATTCCATGCACTCACCTTTTGGTCTACTAGTAGCAGCTGACCATAAATACGCATTGCATCTTAAAAGGTTTGTACCTCATGTCCAATTCAGCATTAAAAATAATACTACACAAGCTTGTAATTGATACTGCAAGGAATTTTTTTGCTCTAACAGTGGAGGCAAAACATATATCAACTTAACCGAAATGATGAATTGAGAGTAAGGAAGTCAAATTTATCATAATCTAACTTCATAAAGAGGCAAATTTGCGCAGAAGCATTTTCATCCTGGAGAAGAGAATTCCAGTCTAGGCTCTCTGCATAAATCCATTGATTCAATTTACTCTAAGTATTCAAAGTTATAGGATAGTTGAGATCCATGGAGGCAGACACCTGGAATAAGGCAGCAAAGGATTTCACAGGGTACTCCAAATGCTTCATAGTTTAAGTATATTTTGTTCACTTCACTCCTTTTAATAATTTCTCTCACATGGGTGCAAAGAAAGAAAAGACCTTTTCACCTCTAGATTTTAATATAAAGTAGATATGATTTCATGACAAAGAAATTCAGGAATTACTATTTCTAGGTAATAGGTCATCATGGAAGAAGATACAGAAAAAACAGAAAATTTAAGTCAAAATTTACTCTGTAAAGTAGAAGCAGACGAAAGAAAATGAAACTGGAAGCACAGGTACAAAGTAGACAATATAAGGATTTGAAAGTTTGATCATTTTGCAAAATGAAAAAAATAGATAACAGGAATTTTTCTACAGTGGCAATATTTTGAACACTTGGGAGAACAACTTCTGAGAAGCTCAGGAGAAGACTGGTGTGCAGGCCACTTGGTGGTGAGAGAAAAGCCACTTAGTGGAGAAAGGTAAGAAAATTATGTTATTTAAGGGTAAAAGAAGGAAGAAAGGGCTCAGGCTGCCTTGACTGTATGGGAACAGCTGAGAATAGAAATGACAGGTATCAAATCAGGTCTTTTCTGTAGTGATGGCTTTAAAACTTCTGTAACTAAGATAATGTACTTATCACAAAGAGATACATAGATACAGGAAACTATAACAGAATGACAATAGAGCAATACAAATTACATTCTTTAACTGTGGCATACTGAAGACTTGTTTTTATTAAACTGCATATGTGAGCAACATCTTTGTGATACTGTTTAAAAAAAAATGGGGATTTTTTACATAAAACCTTTTGCATAAAATCACTAGCCCATTGCTACCCAAGCTGGTCTTTGTTTCTGATATTTCCTGACCTTATGCTGGCTACAGCTGTCATGGTTAGGGCCTGTGTGAGTTCCTATGGCAGTTAATTATACATGAAAGACATTATGAAGCATTAAAATGTGATGTTTTTATGCCACTCCTTCATGTCTGGGTCCATTTCTTTTAAAGTCTCAAAGATGAATAAATCAAGTCAAATCTTCCTAGTTCTATTACCTGTTCAGAGAGAAGAAATGCTTTGCTGTTCAGAAGACAACATTTGGAACTTCAAGTACTTCCTAAGTAGGCAATATTTATTAAAGGCAAAGTGAGATTGAGAGAAAAAGAGAGAAATCCATAATCACAGGAAGGTTACAAGTGAAAATCTAGCAACCCTAATCAGACTGAAGAGTAGTGGACTTGTTTTCTATACAAGCATGAAATTATACATGTCACAGTAAGTTCTGACCCTAACACTGACTGCGTTCATGGCGCCTATATGATGACATCATATTTTTTCAGATTTCAGGTAGCTCAATTATTCTGTAGAGACAGTCAGGGTTTTTTTTATACCCTTTTCTGCCACACCTGATGAGTCCTATTGAATGAGAGAAATAAATCCAGTCTTCTGCAATGCTAGGCTGTGGTGATCTCCTTTGCCCCAGGAGACCCCACAATGTACAGAAAAGTCCAGGTTTCCGGCCCGTGCTGTTGAAGGAGTCTGGAGTCATTTGTTCATGTTCTCAAGGCAGTTTATTAGTTCCTTATCAAAAGCAGATTTCTCTGCCCTGCCAGGGTTGGCACAGAACGCGTCCAGAGACACACTGTGCCCGCCCCGGGTGAGCTGTAATCTTTTATACTAAAAACTACGTATTAAATGTTTACAATTAAGTACCAATCCGTGCCCCTCACATCACCATGTCCAGATCTGTGTCAAACCAATCCAAAAGTGCCAGCATCACCAAGAAGATGGAGGTTATGAAGAAGAACACAAGATAACATGCCACGTGTAAAAATTCTCCATCTTGTGCCTCAGACCTCCCTGTACAGATCTCCAACCCCCCCTGTACATACACTCAAATTCTTTTCTTTTTATCATTCCATGGTCCCTGACACCTCTGGCAAAGCTGAAAAGCCTCCTGACCAGGTTTTGGGTCGGGCAAAGGCATCACAGGAACCCCCTGGGTTCCAACACTAGGCTATTACAATTGCATAGGAACAATAATCATCCATCACAGAAAATCCATATAAAGCTGATATTGGGTGTTTTAAAACAATTTGGCAATAAGATTGGGCAAGGCCATATCTTATTGTAATCCAGTTGTTCCCAGCAGCTTCCTGTTCCTACAAAGACAGTGAATCACAGAGAGAGAATAGAGAAGCTACTAAAGCTTTATTGGGCCAGAGAGCAGCAGAATACTGCTACTGAGAAGAGTAAAGGTGGAAAGCAACAGTTAACCTTAGAAAGACTGGAGGTACTACAAAGACTGCAGAACATTTAAACTGTTATTTTACTAAACCATGAAAAAATATACATAATATAAAGTACAAATAGTATATATGATATACTATATATGTATAGTATAAATATTCAATTGACAACTTAGGTTTGGAAAATAAAACAACAGCACCAACCTAAAGCAAGTCCTTCTGAAAACACCACACTTTAAAGTGAGTTTGGCTGAAAATTTCTTTGACAATACAGTGATCACAGCCTCATGGTGCACTAAATGAGGCACTAGCTTGTCCCTATTTTCTACAGTTTCTCAGCTGAAAATAGCTGAAAACTCAAATGCTAACACTGAAAAAGTGCCATGAAGTAATGAAATACTTCAGCAACATTGCTATATTAATTATTTAATTAATGAAATAATTATACTGTTGTGGTTTAATAAAGGAAAGTGAGGTAGGGTGTAAGAAGGCAATCACAGAAATGAAAGCCTAGGTTTCATTTGTAAACTAGTGGTATATGTTCATATATCAGTGTTCACTATTTTAATTGAAAATGAAACAAAACAATCACTGCACCAAAAGTTTTGAGCATGGACCCTTCAATTAAAATTCTTGTTGCTCTGTTGGTACTCATGTTTTATACTTAGGCTACAAGGTCTTCTTTCACAAAACTAAAACAAAAAGTGTGTGAAACACATTTCTCTTATCTTCACTTTACAGATGTTAGAATGGATACCAATGTAAAATGAAAGGTCCTTTAAAAGTCCTGAATGAAGCCTGCCTTTGAGCCAAGAAATCTATATTTTTGAAATTTCAGAGTAAAGAACTAATATTTATCATTATTTGAGTGATTCTCTGTTCTTACCATTATTACTTTCATTTTCTATGGAAAAGACATGTTAAACAGCCTTAGTGTTTTAAAAGTGGCATCTGTAAACTGAGAATTCATCTTTTGCTTTGCTCCATTTGAAAAAAAAAAAAAAAAAAAAGCAAGAGATTAGTGAACTGTGGAGATATTTGTGTAACTGGACTAAAAGAACTTTAGGTAAGCTGGCAGGGCTTTTTCACAACATGGGCTTTGATCTTGTGAATTTTTTTCCAAAAATCTAGGAGTTCAAGTTTGATCCAATGAATATTCTAAACTGGACATAAACTCAGTTAGTTGTAAGTTTCCTAAGTTCCTAGATGAACCGACTGGGAAAACACAAAGTGCTTTCCCACTTATTTATTTATTTGTCTATTTACTTATTAACTTGGATAATCCTTGAAAAGCTTTTAAGCTACTTTAAATTCAGTGCTGAAACTTGCAACGTTCGTTCATGACAAGACTGCTGTGCAAATGGAAATGGACTTTGACAACTCTCTGACAGAGAGCACCTCTCCATTTCTCATTGATTGCAGAGTATTGTCATTTCCTGTTGGCCAATGCTAACAACAAAAATGTTTTATAGTCTGTTGTTCAGAGCATGAACAACAGTGTGCTCAAATATTACAATAGCATACAGCTAAAAAGATCTCAACACTTCATTTACTGTTACATCTATTTATCAGTATTCACTTCTAATAATTACAGAGTGCTGTTCACACCATTTTCCAATTCGGTAAATATTCAGTTTTTATGTTAACAGACCTTTTTGTGTTCTGAAGTGTAAAACTAGGACTTTTTTCAAATACCTTAGAATTTCTGTCTGTGGACTACAGTTACAAAATACATGGTTATTTAAAACATACCATAACATATGTTGCTTGTCATACTGCTGGTA